>JAULKK010336028.1:0-10683 GCA_032355705.1 Rubia peregrina | reverse complement strand
ATTGAGGTTGCGAAAACTGAAAAGAAGAAGGAGGCACACAACTGATGAAATGTTAAAGTAGCTTTTAGGGTTTGGGTTGGACTTGGGCCGATTGGGTTTCAGCTTAATCGGCCCTCCTTTTTTTTGCACGCCATCAAAGTGAAACGACGTCGTTTAACTTATCAAAGCGACGTCGTTTTGATAAGTTAGGAAATAAAAAAATAGAAAATTGCATCGTCTTCTCCGGCGTTCTTCCACGGTCGAGAATCGTCGGATTCCACCGTTTACGAAGGGGGGACGGAATCCATGGATTCCGGTGGCCCTTAGCACTAATTTTCGGGCAGCCGGATCCTAGGGGTGGTGCTAGCACCCCTCGCCACCCCCTGGTTCCGCCCCTGCATGCAGTTAGGGATTTCGTGTTGCACCCTTTCCCGTACAAAAATATCAGCCCGTTCCTATCTTCTAGGTCAAACTTTTTACTATTTCCATCTCGGTCAAAACTGCACGGTAATTATTATTATTTCTTTAAAAAATATATACTTAATCATTTATATATTTACCTACATATAACAATGGTACTTCCTCTGTCCCAAGTTAAACAATCATGAAAATTTTCATTTCTATAAATTTTAAGGTTAGATTGTAATTATTTATATTTTAAAATGACAAATTCTTAGCAATTCTGTCTTTCCATAGACTTATGAAAGCACAAAAATTTGTTTTATCCAGCCTAAACTTTAGCCCTGAGTTTATTTTGCAATTATAAGAAGTTTTATCTGGGATGATTTTTTTAAAATGCAGATAAATTTAGGGACCTTCTGTGGAATTATCAAACTACTATATATCACAAAAATTTCAGCATTTTCATTTTCATTTTTTCCTGCAACCGATCTGTTACCACCTCCGCTGATCAGAAGCCGCTTCCGGCTGATGGTTTTCGCCGGTTCAAGGCCAGATTTCCGCCTAAATTTCACCAGTTTTCCTCATCCTCCTTCAATCGCTGGAAAATTGTTGGATTTGAGCTCGTAATTCCACCGTGGCGGCGATCTTCCAGCGGCGATGTTCAAGGGTTTCACCTCTCAGCCGTCGTGGCTTGCTGTGTAGAGGCGCTGATCGAGGAATCAAGCTGCTAAATCAGGTGCCGTTGCAGCTGATTTCCCCATGGTAGCTATGCGACGATGCGAGTCTATGTTGTCGTTAATTAATGAGCCTCGACTAGAATCTGAATCTTCGAGGCTCATCGACGGCGCTGCTGCCGAGGCTTGACAGCTGTGAAGGAGCATGATTCTGGCAAAGGAAGCAGGAAGAACACGCGAATAAAGCAAACGCTGGAGAAGAAGACGTGTGAGATGCACGCGCCCGAGGAAGAATGTCATGTACGTGGCTTCACGCTCAACCTGAGGTGGCGGCGATGTCGAATGACGACGACGACAAAGGAGGACGGTGATGGACTGAGTTCTGCTCGTGATAGGTGAGGTTTAATTTTGTATTTTATTTTTTTGAAAGACTTGCTGAAATTTAATATTATTTGATTGAGTCTATGATCAATAAAGATTCTTTGGTGTAGTGGTTAGGACTCTAAGCTATGAGGTTGTAGACCTGGGTTCGAATCCCGATAGACTATGTTTTTTTGAAGAAATTATATTCTTGAGGTACATGCTAAGGTTTATTACTATTTGACTGAGAAATTATTCATTAATTGTTTTTTGGTCTAGTGGTTAGGACTCTATGCTTTTAGGTTATAGACATGGGTTTGAATCTCATTGGATTTTTTTTGTTGAAGAATTTATGTTTTTTGAGGTACTGTAACTTTTTGGTTGAGATTTGTAGTTTTTTTTCTCCCATGTTGATATTTTTCATTATTCAGGTGATGTTTATTTGATATAAATTGATGTTTTGTAGTTTATTTGGGTGATATTGATTGATATTTTTTTTATAAAAAAATCTCATGTTGATGTTTCACATTTTTTGGGCGAGGTTTAGGTGATAAAAGTTGATAATTGTAGTGTCTTTTTTGGATGATGTGGATTGATATTTTTAACTTTTTTTCCTCATGTTGTTTTTTTGATTTTACGACTGAGGTTTAAGTGATAAACGTTGATGTTTTATTGTATCATTTTTCTCATGTTGACGTTTTTCATTTTTCGGATGAGATTTAGGTGTTAGGAGTTGATGTTTGTAGTTTTTTGGTGATATAGGTTGATGTTTGTAGCTTTCTTTTTATTAAAAAATTATTGATTGTTCATGATTTTCAGAGTGAAGAATTTATACTCTTGAGGTACCATAGCTATTTTGTTGATGTTTTTAATTTTTCCCTCTCATATTGATGTTTTACATTTTTCGGGTAAGTTTTAGTTGATATAAGTTGATGTTTTGTAGTTTTTTGAGGTTATATGGGTTGATATTTTTAGCTTTTCTCTCTTCCTCTCTCTCATGTTGATGTTTTTCATTTTCTAGGTGAGTTTTAGGTGATAGGGGTTGATGTTTGTAGCTTTTTTGGTGATATGGTTGAAGTTTTGTAGTTTTTTTCCTTATGTTGACGTTTTTAATTTTCTGGGTGAAATTTAGATGATAGGAATTGATGTTTTTAGATTTTAGGGTGATATAAGTTGGTATTTGTTGTTTTTTAAATTGTTTTTGATAATTTAAGCTATGTTATTTTTTTTATTAGTTGTAGTCGATGATTTTTATTTTTTTGTTGATGCTATACTACTACTAACAAAAAATACCCAAAATAGTATTAAAACATGCTCCCCCGATTTCCCCTAATTTTTCTTTCTTCTTCTTCCCGCTAAACCTTTCCCCTGGCATCCTCAGACGGAGACACCCTTTTCCCAATCTCCATCACCGATCATTCCTTGTCTCTGACGTGCCTCTAAAAGTTTTGCGGATTCTCTGAAGTGGACTCGCAATTTTTCGGTCTGTGGAGAGAAAATGACGTCGATCGAGTTTTCTTTTGGTCCATAAAACAGAGCAACCGGAAACGATCAAGTTCAATTTCATTAATGGATTTTCTATTCAAAAATCTAGTTTTTTCGACTGATAAATTATATTTATTATTTCGGATGATTGGGATTATGACTTTGGAATAGATTGTTGGAGTTTTATGGGAATATTTGTGGTGATGTGTTCTAGGATGAATATGTTGAATTTTGTGAATTCGGATATTCAATTTTTTTTGATTTGATTATTTGAATTCATGGTTGCGGTAAGGATTAGGAATTTCTTGGTTTGTATCTTTGTGTTTGATGAGTTTCTTTTTCCAACGAGCACCAATTAGGTCGGGTAAGATTTTAGTAGCTCTGGGAGGTTTGATTTCAGGCAAGGTTTGGTTGCTTACCGGAAATTCTCAACAGCAGATGGTGACATGAGCATTTTTGCTTTTGGTATTTTTCCATGGTTTTGTTTTTATGATGAAGACACGGTTTGGTTTGGATTTTTTGGCTTTGATCTGGGCTGCCTTTTCTCCGACGAGCCCAACATTAGTTACCACTAGTAAAATAGTTTTTTTGCTTCAGATTTCTCCTCTGTTTCATGCTGGGTTACTTGTACCCAGATTGGAAGTTGATTGCCAATGCTTTTGGCTGACAGAATCGGAGGCGTCTTACCATTCAGATGGTGGCTTAGGGGGGGTTTTCTGGCAAGTTTACGGGGTGCAACATCGTGTCATTGGACGAATCGAGCAGAGCTTCTTTTTGCATTCTGATCGTGCTGCTGGGATTGGTCAATTCGAAAAGGAGAAACGAGTCGAGGAAGTTAGGGTTCCAAGCTTGGAACGAAAATTATTTAAAATTTAATGATCTGGCCTTATATTTTTTGAAATGTGCTGATATAAACCTAGTAATCAAAATTAAATAATGATATAGCCCTATAATTCTGATGGCGAGGAGGGTTAAACTATCCACTTTTTTTTAAAAGCAGACTAGAGGTATTTTGGTCATTTTCTGGATGCCCAATGCCAGATTTTCCAGGTCAACATTGGATATGGCACAAAAGGTTAAAACTGCACAATTCATCCAAAAGGTAGTGTTAAAATTATATTTTTTTCATTTTGCAGGGTGATATTGACACTTTTAGCCAAAAATTAGGGTTATAGAAGGGAATATCACCCTTTTATATTTGATGTAACTAATGAGGTGATTTGATGTTTATTTTTATTTATTACAATGAGTTTCCTATAATTTGATTTTTTTAAAAAAATATACCTCAATATATAACTAATTATAATTTAACCCTAAAATTATTCAAATAACACTGCTACAAATTAGAGTTATCGTAACACATTTCTTGCAATACTTATTAAAAATGTTACAATAACTTATTTAAAGTATTATTTAAACTTTTGAAAAGTGTTACATAAATACTGAAAAATGTTACCTAAAATTTAAAAGAGAAAGTCTAAGGAAAGACGGTCTTTCCATAAGTTCATAGACGGTCCACCATGGCTTTACTTTAAATGTTATTTTTTTAATAAATTTAAATATTGTACTTTAAAATTTAAAATGCATAATAATATGTATTAGAATGTGAAAATATAAAAAAAATATTATATAAAAATATTTTCTAAATTTAGTTTGTAATTTAACAATTGCAGTGTATAAGGTAAAAAAATAAGTGGCTTGTCCATAAGCTTATGGACAGGTAGCCTGTCATAAGATCCACTCAATTTAAAAAGTGTTACGTAAGAATTAATGTAACATCACCTAAGGCAATCCTTGCAAAATTGTTACTTCAGGTGCTAATAATACTAAGTTGAACCTATTGCAACACTTTTGCAAGTATTAGGCGGTGTTACATTAGATCTAACGTAACATTTTTTTTAAAATTTAGGTAACACTTTTCAATATTTATGTAACACTTTTCAAATTTTTAAGTAACACTTTATAAGTTATTGTAACATTTTTAATAAGGATTGCAATGAAAGTGTTACATTAGGTTTAGTTTGTAATAATATAAGATTTTTTACGATTTATCTATCTGTTACTTAATCTAACAAGAGAAAATTTCTAAATATAAAAAATTATTATTGTAGCCCCTTTATTCATGGTTGGATGTACATTTATCTACGGTACATTTTCTTTAACAGTCGAGTACATTAAGTCATTAATGCATTTTCTCACAGGAAAGTACATCAAAATTTTAAAACAGTGACGCACTGAGAATATCAAAGAGATCCGCAAGCACGAATCTTGAAAAACAATTAAGGTCTGCAAGCACAAACCTTACATATTGGTTCTGAAATTCATCACAGAGAAAAATAATCTCGAAAATATTATTATGAATGAATGAATAATATCCGAATAATACAAGGTCTTTAGATACTAAAAGAAAAACCAGAATTAATAATAAAAAAGAAAATTCAAAATTAATTCTGAAATAAAAATATAATCGGAAAACAAAAAAAACAGTAAATTGTTGTTTTGAGACCTTAAACGACCTGATTCGAGACGGTTCCAATGCATCCGGTCTCGCCTGATTCTATCTCCGAACACAAAATTTACGTTCGAAACCGTATCAAACTTTTACGGCAATCCATCGCTTCTTCAATCTTCGCCGGCATTGGCCCTGCATCAAACGGTCATTATAAATTAATAACTGTATGAAAAATAAGTTGATTTTTTATGTTGCAAAGAGTCTTGTTTTTTCCGCTTATATATTTTAATTATGAAAACATGACTTCGTATACAAAGCACGTTACTCTTTAGTTCTACTTTATTACTGTAACTATTCAACTCCCATTTTGACCCAAAAACATTGAAAATTTTGACAAGTTTTCCCCACTGGATACTTTAAAAACATTCTCAAACTCGCATTATGCATGATGCAGATGATTTTCGCTAAGGCCTTATATATGTAGATGCAAGCTGCTAAAAAACCTTCTTAAGATGTCTATTTATTAAGTTTGAGTGAACAAGTAAAAATATATATTTTGCCTAAAAAAGGACAAGGTATTGGGAAAGACAGACGGATTTTATATAAATAATAAAAAGGTTAAATGTTTGAGTTGTAATATTAAATTTTTGTTATGCAACGTGCAGTAGTTATAAGTTTATGACATGATTAATGCAATTCAAAATTTTGATCTTCATTTCTTCTGATTTGCCGTTTAAATCTTGATCCTCTCACAACTTATGGAAAAACCATCTTACAAGATACGACTCTTAAAGAAAAAGTATAAATGCGCTGAGAAAAATTTGGATATAAAATAACAAAAATCTTTCCTACACTACATACACGATTGATTAGCAGAAATATCTAACCCAACCGTCTCCGCTTCCGTGGAGGAGAATTGTAGGTTTGTAAGAGCGAAAGAAAATTTCAAAGCAAATCGAGTTTCTGTGGAGACACCCTATTTAATTTGGATGCACGCAGTTAACAAACTTCACGAAATCCTTTTTATTTGTGTTTTAGGTTGAAATGAAATGAATTGAAAATAAGTATAGTAAAATATAATGATAATCTAATCTAATTAGATTAAATAATATTTTATTAACTTAGTATTTACTAAATTAAAAATAAACTGAATAGGGGTGAAGTGTAGATAAATTGAGAAAAATAAATATAACTATGGCGAAGCGCAGATAAATTGGAAAACCCCTGGTTAATTTCTGCTTGGAATGGAAATGTTGTTTATGGTAACGTAGGAACGCAAATTGGATGCTTCTATTACTACAACATCCAATATTGTGAGCATCCTAATTCCTAACTACCATACCTATGTCTCAAAATGAGCTGGGAAAAGCACAATTAATCAATATATTCTATAAAACTAAGACAATAAAAATCATGCATGCAAAGGATACATCCAACTGCACGATTTGGCAATTCGGAATTTCGGTCTTGTAAGAAAGCTTGGCTTGCATTTGGCCAAGTTTACAAGATAGGTGCAAACATTTTCAGGTTTTTGGGACTTGTTGGTTGAGAAGGGACAGCAAAAAGATTTCTACTCCATCACATATGATGTCGGAAGATATACTCCAACACCCACGGGTGTACCCCAGCGGTTGGGACGTTGGTTCAACTGGCCCTAGGTCCCATGTTCGAAGCTCGGCAGCGGCATTGTGGGGATTTCCTGCATAGTCGGGGGTCCCTTGTGCGCACCGAGTGTGAACGGCCAACGGGTCTTGGCGCTAGGCTACCGTGACTTACCTCTCCACCGATGTCTGTGGTATTGGACGGGTGGGGTGCTGAGGGCGAGCTCATCGCCTTTTGGCCCTAAGAAGATATACTCCACGTATTATTATTCTTCATGTTACGTGTCACTAATATCATTAAAAGTGTTGTAACTGAAACCTGGTTTAGAAATGGTAGTAGCCAGTAGGGTAGGTTTTGCTGGACATTCACCACGTTTCGTTTTTTAGACGGGTATGGAGATAGTTTTGATGGGGATGAGATGAGTGTGAATATGGAAATAATACACAAAACAAGCAGTGAGTCAGGCGTGGATGTTACTTCACACCAATCCCATCACCGCCCTGCCCCACTAGAATTGCTATATGCCCACTAATTTGATATATAATAAAGGGATAATGACTTAATTATCTGACTCCTAAACAATTAGCATCATTCACGTTTGGCCCTTCATATTTTTTCCGAACATTGTTGACCCATGAACTAACAAAAGTGTTAAGTTGTGCCACTTCCGTCTAGTTAAACTACTAAGATTAAATTTTGTTGACATTGTGAGGGGTAAAAATGTCACTTTCTATTCTACCCCATAATTTTTTATTTTAGAAGAATGTCTTTCTAAAGTCGTGTGTGTGGCGCATGATTAATCTCAACTCGGATCTCGTCGTTGACGACTCTTGAAAGACTCGAGAAGCCATCTTAACTTGGATCTCACAGCTCGAGAGATACACGTGAGTTGAGTACAATGGATTTAAAATGGGTAGGTGATAGAATGTAAAATCCACAAATAACTGTGGCTGTGTGTATTCATATATATAGTGAGTACAAAGGGTATGCAAGGTAGAATCAGATATGAAAACGAATATATACAAAACCAATCAGAAAGGGTATTCCTTTCTTAATCTGATTCTAATTTATCTAATATTTCATTACCCCCTTCAAGCGAAGCGTGGCAACACAAAGATTGGATCGTAAGAGCTAAAACTGAGGACGAAGTAAACCCTTTGTAAAAATGTCAGCAGACAGTTGATCTGTAGGAACATAAACAACCTTGAGCTTGCCAGAAGACACCATCTCACGCACAAAATGATAGTCAATATCAATGTGCTTGGCTCTCTTATGTGAAACTGGATTCTGAGCAAGAAATAGAGTACTATTGTTATCACACAGTAAAACAGGTGGCATGCGTGCATTAACGCACAAATCCTAAAGTAATTCATCAACCAAGCTAATTTCGCGGTAGTATTGGCTATAGTCTGGTATTCTGATTCTGAACTAGAACGAGAGACCGTAGGTTTTTTTTTTGCACTCCATGAAACCAGGTTGGCACTAAGAAAAATGACACAACCATAAGTAGACCTACGAGTGACAATACAACGAGCCCAATCAGCATCAGAATAACCCATAACTGGTAAAGCGAACGATTTTTTGAAAAACTGAAGTCCATAGTGCATAGTGCCACAAACATGATGCAGAATCCGAGTAACAGTCTGGTAATGGTCATCAGTATGAGATTGCATATACTGACTGGCCGTGTTTACAACATAAGAAATGTTGGGACGCATAATGGACAAGTATTGTAGTGCACCAACCAAAGAGCGATAAAGTGTGAGATTTATGAATGGCTTACCAGAGTTGCTTGAAAGCTGCGAAAATACCACAAAAGGGATAGCAATAGGCGCCGAATCCTGCATTTCAGCACGCAATAAAATATCATTGGCATACCTGGCTTGTCCAAAGAATAAGCCATCAGAAGTACGAACAACCTCCAAACCCAAAAAATATTGTAAAGTGCCATGATCGGTAATCTTAAATTCCTGATTTACCCGATAGAGAAACTTCCTAATGAGATGACCATCATTCCCAATGAGAATAATGTCATCAGCATAAACCAGCAAATAAAGAAGAGAGGAACCATGGGATAACACAAATAAGGAGGTGTTAGCAGAACTGCATACAAAACCCAGACCAACCCCAAAGGAACTAAAACGTTGAAACCAAGCACGAGGTGCTTGTTTCAAACCATAAATGAGCTTGCGCAAACAACAAACATAATCATGAAGCATAGGGTCTTTGTAACCAGCATGTTGCTCCATGTAAACCAGGGAATCAAGAACACCATTTTAAATGCATTCTTGACATCAAGATGTCGTAATGGCCAATTACGAGTGACAACAAGAGACAAAATAGTACGAACAGAAGATGCTTTCACCACCGGACTAACTATATGATCATAATCAAAACCAGGTGATTGTGAAAACCTTGAGCAACTAACCTGACCTTGTGCCGATCGAGTGAGCCATCAGACTTGTACTTTGAATGATACACCCATTTAGATCCAACAACATTAACATTATGAGAACGTGGAACCAATTCCCATGTTTGTTGAGTGCAAAGAATAGCCATCTATGAATTCATAGCAATAACCCAGTCGGGATCCTTAACTGCGGAATGATGACTACGAGGATCGATCTTAGCAAATAAATCACTTAGTAAACCAAAAATATCATAATCATAAAAATCCTTATACCGTAAAGAACTAGTGTGTGAACGATTGTCCATCGGATGTCGGAGGAGGAACCCAGATTTGGAGATGCTTGAATCCTAAGGCGGGTACAAAACCTGAGGTGCCGGATGTGGCACCCGAGGTAGATGATGAAGACAGCGGTGCTAGAAGAAGCGGACTCGCCGGAGCAGCTGGCTGAGCTGGAGACGTTGGGGTTAGTGGCGCGTGACTGCGACGCACAACCAGTGTGATCGGCCCCGTGAGGCTGACGTGGGCCGGGGGTGGCCGGTGCGTGGATTGGCGACGTCGGCACCGTCGGCCTTACTGGCAGTGCTGGACTTAGAAACCAGGACTTTCTTTAACAGTCGGGATGCTAATTTTTATGAAGACCAATTTTCGTATTCTGCAACCCCGAACGTCTCCTCATCGCTGGCCACCTCATCCCCACCGACCACCATTTCTCCCCCGCCGGTCTTTGTTACGCCGCCGATTACCATACTGTCACCGGCTAAAGTACCGTCGCCGGCCACCAGACCACCGTCGGTCATCTCTTCTCTACCACAGACTGTCGAGCTGTCACCGGTCGTACCAGTACTGCATACACCAGATGCGCCGCTCAATGCCGAGTTTCCTGCACTCGACTCGTCCTCTACTGCTGACCATGCGTCACCAGCTACGACCCCGACTGCTGCATCACTCAGCTTTCCGACGTCTCCTCCTTCTGGTTCGTCTTCGCCGTCTGGCTCACCGGGAAATACTTCAGTGCCTCCACCTCGGTTTGAGCAGCTTGTTGCACGACGAAGTGGTCGTGATCGTCGACCTCCTACTTATTTGCAAGATTATGTCTTCTATGTTGCTGATATTAATAACCCCCCTACTGCTACAACCACACATGCGACATCACATTCCTCAGGTGTTCCCTATCCTTTAACTGGTTTTGTAAATTTTGATAAATTTTCCAGTACGCATTCTAGATTTTTAGGTGCAGTAACTTGCAGATCCCACCACTTACTCTGAGGCTTCCCAGTATGCTCATTGGCGTGATGCTATGACTGATGAGATTAATGCAC
>JAULKK010336017.1:0-10683 GCA_032355705.1 Rubia peregrina | reverse complement strand
ATTTTAGTAAACTCCGGCCAAAATTCACATTGACAATCAATGTCAACAGCGTCCAGGGTTAGATTAGCACATACATTAAAAAACGTTAGGGTTATTTTGGCACTTTTTGACTTTGCAGGTTAGATTGACACTTTCAACCTAAAAATAGGGTTGTTTTAGCACTTTACTCCATTAATTTTTCTTCTTTCTTTTCTAACAAAACTTCTACATTTCTAAATACTCCGCATTGATAATAATGTAGTACTGTTGATAAATAATATATAATATTGTAGTACTGAGAATTGAAATTAATTTTCTCCCATACATTTTTAAAAAAAAATGCACCTTTCGTTAATTATTGATAAAAGATATAAGAAAGTATCGAATGTCTTCCCATAAAAAAAATGGCTCCGAAGGTTTTTTTTTTATAGAAAGACTTGCATAAATAAGTAGCTCTATTTATTTTTTTTTGTTGAGCTAATGTGTGAATTACAACATTCTCATGTCTTAAGATAGACTTGAAAATTGTAACTAGAGTAACTATGTATTTAATGATAAGGTGGATTTCAATAAATTTACAATGTAACTATTGACGTCATTAATGAAAAATTGCGCATTTCATTTAATATGATGTATTGATATGCCAAGATGAATGTAAACTTGTTTGGAAAGCGATGACTTCAGCATGTTTAACCATAAAGATATACGGTATATAATGGAATTTTCTATATCTTCATTCTACGTGAGAGGAACGTATATGTCATCCCAAACAAGTACTATCAGAAGATATGCTTGCATCAAGAAAGTAGAGTAGTGTCTAATGTGTGTTTCGCCTGGTTTAATGATGCACAGACACTCTTCCTTTCTATGCTTGATAAGCACTTTTGTGGCATAAATAACAAAGTACTGTGGATGAAGCTCACGATTCTCTCCATGAAGAAGTTTGTTCCCATGATATCGAAGTTTTGATAATAATATAGCAGTGATTGTCATATCACGAGAATACAGTTCTAGAATCAAATTTTGAACCCACGGGCCTGCAATTGGTTGCTGGAATCATTAATATTTTCATGTGAATCAAGTGCAAACCAAATTTGATGTGCTAAGTGGCATCGAAAGAATATATCTGCAAGAGAGTTATTTTTCGTAGAGCAACTTAGACAAAGAGATATTTCTTGCATACATCTTTGACGTAAGTTTGTCGCTGACGAAGAGTTGTATTTGCATACTTTTCATACGAAGTGTTAATATTTATTTCTGTTATTAAAACCCATATCGTCTTCCAGTGAGGTGAGGGACATGCACTAATGGTCGTCTTATTCTCAGCATCTAGAAATAGAATAACTAATGTCTAACATGATATGACTGTGTAATTACCATCTAAGGTAGGATGTCATATATATCGGGTTAATATTGAGAGCTAGTACTCCTTAGTAGAGATAGAATAAGATCAGCTTCTTCCTGATTGAACGTGGTTCAAATAAGTTCGTCTTTCCACAAAGTATTATTCCCTATCATAAGATGACTAACAGTGAGATCTTTCAAGAAAATTTCTAGAAATGATGTAGGCTCTATATTTTCCATTTGGAGAAGCCATATCCTAGTTTTGATTTTTGAATCTGTCCCCGATTCAATCCATTTTTTAACACCGTTTGCCAACAAAATCATTCCCTCTAGAATGGATCTCCATGCATTTGATGGGCCTGAACCCAATTTTGCTTTGAGGGAGTAGATGATGGAAAGTACTAAGCCTTACGAAGTTGGGCTACATTAGAGTTTGTGTTTACAAGCATGCACTATGCATGTTTTCCTAACATTTCAATATTAAAGATCTTTAGACTTTAAGTCAATAAATCTTATCTTCAAAAAATAAAATAAAAAAGTCAACAAATCTCAATCAATCCATGCTTTAAGAAATCATAATTTGGTCCATTTCGCCTAGTTTATTTTTCTTGAGAGGTGTTACCCCATCAATAGTGGTTGTACATCTTATGGATGTTATCTATAAGATTATCCATTAGACTAAAACATGGCGTCCTATATGTGATTCTAAAACCAATTTATTTAGAACCTTGTCGCCTACTTTCAAGAGTTGTTTGTGATTCTAACTCTCAACCTCAACTCATATTATGTTGTTCAGACTTTCCAGAGGAGTAGATTTTGAACTTCCAACCACAACTGAAAGTCCAAGATATTTTCATGGGTGACTTCTTCAGTCATGTTCAAGAGAGGCTATATATGGGTTCTTTTCTAGTGGGAAGTAATTGGATTGAACACGATTCAAGATTTTTTTGCAATCTATCTTTAGTATGAAAGCTTATTCATAAGTTTTCAAAAAACATTTCTTAGTGCACGTGCTTTTCTGAGGCATTTATTATCCTAATATTAATAAATCATCTCCAAGCAAAAGATGTGATAGTGTAGAGGCAGATCTAACAACCTTCATTCCATGTAATCGTTTGGATTGTACATTATCTTGTATCATTTAGGAATGTACCTCACTACAAATGTTGAATAAGTATGGGGAGATAGGGTCTCTCTATCTGAGGGCTCATGTGGGAATTACTCTTCCAAAATATTTTCCATTTAGCATAAGGAAAATCGCGTTGTGGAAATACAAATTTCAATCAAAGTGATAAATGTATGATCGAAGCCCAACATGATTTGGAATTGAACCATGAAAGGTCTTCAATCCTATCAAATGCTTCACTAATATCCAATTTAATGGATATGTGACCTTCTAGTTCTGCTATTTTCCTTTTAATATAATGGTAAGCCTAATGGGCAACAATAATGTTGTAAAAAATAAGTCAATTTTTAACAAACACATTTTGATGATCTGAGATGGTTGTATCCAAAAATATCTTTTATCCTGTTAAATATGTGATTTGAGATGATACGATAAACCACATTGCATCAACTAATCTTTCATAAATGTGAAGCCTCCACGGGTTTTTTATTATAAAAAAGTATCATTAATAAAAGTGCATATATTTACCACTATTTAGGTACTACAATGCTCCGTGGGTGACCATGGGATTCACAATGGTCCAATTTTTTGGAGAAAAATTATAGGCATCCTATATGGGATAGATTTTGAGAGCAACTTGTATATTACCTAGAGTATAAGGTCTCAATAATTTGACATTTATTGTTGATGATATTCAAAATATCTTCTTTGGTAGGTGATTAACAATCGCTAGGGAGGGGTTAGAGCTTTCAATTAGTGTGTGAAAGTGGGTGGTTATAGTATCCTCCATTCATTTTTTCATCAGTGCACTATTTCCCCTAATTATTCTTAAGTAACGGTATTTATTTCACGTTCACTTATTTGAAAATTTTATGGATGAAACCAGTGTCACATTTAAAAAAATAATAATATTGTTTAACTCTGTGTTTCCACTTTGATTTTACATGTCGAGATGATGTTCCAATTCATGTTTCAACACAACCATTTATTGTTGGACCTCTGTGGTGATAGTGCATTGTTGCAAGCGTTGTAGCTGCCTTGAGAGTTTTTCTTCCCTTTCATTCTGATTATGAAACTTTGATTTAGCCTAGAACAATAAGCCATTAGAGCATTCCTTTATTGTAGATTGGTAAATATAATGTCATTCCATTCCAATAATCTTGCACTCTATCTTGGCACAGGGGAGATTGAATACAGTAATTTTTGAATCTGAAAGGCATGTGTTGTGGCAGTTGTCTTGATTCCCTTAACTAACCTTTTATTTTACTAGTATTGGAACATGTTCCAGATTGATGGGTGTAATGGTATTTAAGTGTTGCATCTGGAAACATATCTATCTAGTTTGGAGTAGCCACTTCTCTATCCAAGCTATCCTAATAGTGCGATGGTCTTTCCTTTTGGAACCATATGTACTTATATCCCCAAGTCTATCAAATGGTGTTGGCTTATTGTTAGTCGAAAGTTGGAAATTCGACATGAAAGTTATCGATTGGCACTTTGAAATTCACCCTTATGCACGACTCGCTTAAATCATCAATACATAAATATGGTAAGTTTGGTCCATTGCAGCTTCATGTTGGATTTTAAGATACACCTATTATGTATTCAAACATACGAGTCTAGATTTTAAGTTTAATTAACTTCTCTTTTGTTAACTATTGAATGAAGCACTTTTACTAGGAAAATAATAAGGAAACATGTGAGCTTAAATTATATAGTCTAAATTGTGATATCTACAATAATAAACCGTCGTTTGAAATTTCACATAAGGACAATAATTCGTATATATAAAGATATCATGGATCATAATCATGTGTTTGGATAAAAAATACCATATGAATGATGCCTCACATAATTATGTAATTGCCATGACTAGAAAAAAAACTGGGAAGATATTTGGTCAATCATCATATCAATTGTCTAAAAAACACTAAACTCATGTAATAACAAATGGAACAATATATAAGCCATGATCTAATTCATAAAATAGCGGAAGAGACCCCATTCTCATCACTAAAAACCTATAAACAATGACGAACATGGGAGTTTAACTATCTTCCCAAGAATTTTAAAGTGAGAAAGCATTTCTTTGATTCTTGGGTGCCTCATATTATAAAACCCAAAAAAAAAATCGAAACCTTGTAAGGAACTATACAAGTCATAATAAATAAAACATGATAGAGTTTACATAAGAAACAAAATGGTAGCCTTTGAGTGGCTAAATCATCTCAATCCATCTTCACCCTTGCTCCAATACTTCTTATGCAATCATTACCTCAATTGAACTATATATTCTTAGTGAGAAATCAGGAAAATGTCAAAAGGAAAAAGTTTTCAACTTATCAGGGCGTGTTTTAGCAAGTCAAAATAGTCTAATGACTAATACCCATGTGAAGAGGATGCTTGCCAATTCCAAGCATGAAAAGGGAAAGAAAATATGTGCTAAATTGATTTGGTGGAAAAGATACAAAAGTATAAAAGCACAACATAAATGAAAATTATATTAATATGATTCTTAAGTACATGTATTCACTATTTTGCTAATAAGATTTTTAAGTACTACTTCCTCTGTCCCTATTTAAACTTCTAAATTATTTTTTCACGGTCTTCAATGAGCATTTTTTACCGTAAATATTTCTAGTTGTATATAATAATGTCTCATAAAAATTAATATTTAGAAAATAGATGTTAAGATAAATCTAACGATATGTCACACGATATATTTATTATTTATATATTAATTTATATTTAGGGTCAAAGTTTGTAATTTTTACTCTCAAAAAGCAATTAGAAAGTTTAAAGTGGGACGGAGGGAGTATATAATTGCCAATATGTCATTCTGACTACCTCAGCTCAGGGGTGGAACCCAAATTTTTTGTTAGGAGGGACCAAAAATTATACATTAAAAATTAATTTTGAATCAACCTTTAAAATAAAAGTTATAGTAGATTAATTCACTTAAAGGATAAAAAAAATACTAAAGACAAACTAGTGATAAAGAAAATAAGTGGTTCATGTTTATGAATGGACAACCTTCTTGTTTTTACTTAAGTTGTGCTCTCTTCTTTTTGATCACATAAAAATAATTGATGATGAAATGAATGTTAAGCCTCTCTGCAATATCCTTTTCAATGTGGACCAACTAATAATCTCAAAAAAAATATCTTAATTCGATTGCGGATGCATGTTTTCACAATTTTCATGGTTGGAAAAACCCGTTTAGATGCACTCGATATTGGTATAGTCAAGACAAAGCACAATCGCCTATAAAGTAAGGGATACATATTTTTTTAATTGACTCTTTGATTCTTGAGATATGTCACGTCTATTTATACTATATTGATATTAAGAAAAAATCAAATCTTAATCGAAATCAAGTTATTTCTCTAAAATAATATTAATAAAATATTTTCCAAGTACAACTTAGATAAATGTTAAAGGTAAAATTAGATTTAAAAAAGGAATTATATTTCTTGTTTGACTCTACAAATAAATCAAAGAATCCTAGCATTTAAAATTACTTCCTTCTTGAATCTGCCTTCCTTCTTGAGTCTACATATATTGTGCGTTGATTTATATTTTGGGGGGACCATAACATATTTTTTACCTATAAGAAACACACAAAACACAAGGAAAACACAAAATACCCGTGGTAAAAAAGTTGGTGGGGACAAGGCACCAAGACAGACTTGGAAGTTGAGAAAGTCGTTGTTTTTACAATGAACCTAGAAGGTGGCGTGATGGCGTGGTGGCGTTCTCTAGATATGGAGATAAATTCAGGCCACCTGGTCATCGACACGTGGAAAGAGTTGAAGCTCAAGGTGAAATGACAGTTCATGCCCACAAATGTGTAGGAACATGATATTTCAAGGCTCGGAACCTTGAAGCAGACTAGCAGTATGAGGGAATACGTGTCTAGTTTTCAGGCCCGCATGCTTGACTTGACTAACCATTTGAAGGAGTACAAACACTATGAATTCAATCAGGAACTAAAGCCTTGGGCTAGACTCGAGCTAAGGAGAGCCCATTGTACAAACCATAAACCAATAATATTTTCATGTAAATACTTATTAATTTTAATATTAAAATTACTATAATAAAATATATTTTAAGAGTTTTTGGGATAAATGTGGAGTGAGTACAATTGGTTTTGAGTGGATAGGAAGACCCAAGTGGGTGATGTGTTTGGGTGGATTTTAATATTGTACCCATCGTGGGTGATAGGGCGGGGATAGGTATGAAAATTTTAGGTGGACATGGGTATGGAGGTACCATAATTCGCACCCGTCCTGCCCAATTGCCAACCCTAACCCTGACGCAAGAAGGAATTGGGGAAGCCCCAGTAAAGTGAAACCAGTTATGCCAGGTCTCAAACTCAATGGAAGGGATAGAATGGAAACACACGACTTGTGTGCAGGACGTGCAAAAAGATGAAGCATTAATACATATGGACCTGAACATGAAGGGAAAATCCATCCCAGCGATGGTCAACACTGAAACTAAGCATGTGTATGTCTCAAATCAGAGACAACAAGATTGGGGCTCGTGTTGGAGAAAGACGTGGGTCAGTTGAAGACCGTGAACAATGAAGCTCACCCAATAATTGGTGATGCAATGCGATGCTTGGTCAAGGTTGGCACTATACATGCCACAATGGATTTTCATGTCATTAAGATGGATGACTTTGGTCTGATCCTTGGCATGAATTTTTTTAGAGATGCACAAATTTTTGTTTACCTAGTTGCCACAAATATGTGCACAGTCAAAACTACTGCAATGGGATGACCCGTGGATAAAATCTTGTCCTTACAGCTTGTTGAGTGTTTAAGATATGACTAGGACAGCGGTTCAGCGGTTCAGCGGATTCTGGTAGAAAGAGCAGGAATGAACACCAGCAATGAGTTTGCTTGATAGATCCAAGGAGCCTTGTCAAGGAAGTCTGAAGATAAAGAAAGTTGTGGGTCTCTCCCTGACTGAAAGAGATGAGGATTTCCCACATAGGCAAAATAGGAAGTGTGTGAGGTTTACCATAAAATATAGATTCCAAAGAAATATCTATCGGCTGGTGCGCCTTAACAAACTTCCCATTTCGAGTTGGTTAAGCAAGATAAAACTTGGAAACTACGACGAGGAAATATATTTTATCATGCACATCAGCAAGCTATAAGGCCAAGGTAGGAGGCATAAACTTGAACATATGATGAAGCGTACCTGACATTATCTAGACTTGGGCATCATTTTAGTTTTTCATCAGGGGTGAGTGCTATAAAATCAAGCCAATTGAAATAGGAACAATTGAAGAGTCGAGGACCATGGCTAAAGCAGAGTACAACAGTACCAACAATCGAAGAAAAACCTTTCATTAGGCAGAAATGTAATAGAAAAGTGTACGTAGGAAGAACCTTGGGGAGTTAAGAGCTACGAGGACGTTCACCAAATTGAGTGGGAAAGTATGTTATGGGTTCAAGATTATTATCGAACCTCAACGCAACCTCATATGCCCACATACACGCTCTAAATGTGTAGTGGTCTCGTGTCGCTCAACGCATCCTTGCAAACTGGACTTCCTAAACCAGGTTGCACACGCCTCCAGATTGTCCAGTTCTTTCTTCCTATCCGCTCTCGACCTGTGTCATCCCCATCTGTGCCCGCTTCACACTATACACAATGCCCGAGCCGTTTGTGCCCAAGGGTTGTGCATGTAGCACCTGGTTGTCTGCTAGGCCAGCATCCATAGTTCAGAGTAATGAACTAAGAAGAATCGTTCCTAACTCTTTGTAACATATAGTATTCTCTTTTGCACGCAATATACCATAGCTAGTTAGCTTAGCTTAGTTTCTATCCAAGCCTGCCTTTTTTCTTCAACCTCCTTTTGTTCTTGTAGTTGTCACATATAATCCATTCCATATAGCATACATATAGAGTGTTGGATTCATCCACCTTCATTCCCAGTTACATTTATACAATAGAATTGAAAATGGGCATTTGCTCCCAAATTTGTCTTGGCCTTTATATTGTGCACTTGTATTTTGGGTTGAGAGCACTATCATTCAAAACTTGTGTGTCCGTTGCGCATTTGTACCACTTCCCTATAAATACTTAGTGTGCTGAGAGCAATCTCGCTCAGTGCGACGTACATGGAAATCAAGTGGTAGTCGTTGCAGTCTAGCACAACTAGATTCACGGTTAACTCCTAGAAAGGAGACTCGTGACACATGGCAAGTCAAACAAGTTGTCTTGGCCTATATATTGTGCACTTGTATTCTCGGTTGCGAGCACTCTCATTCTAAACTCGCATGTCTGATGTGCATTTTGCCATGTCCCTCTAAATACTTAGTGTATTGAGAGCAATATTTATCACTATGTCAAAGAAGACCGATAGATTGGACAACATTGAGAGGGTTCTCTTCGGGGAGGCACATGGATCTGGGAGCCTTGCTGACCGAGTGGATAAGGCTAAAACAGATGTTGCCAACATTAGTAGATATATCAAAGTGGCCAATGTGAAGGCTGCACACTAGGAGGAGAAGATCGCTTGCATCTCGCGATTTGGATGTTGCTAAAATGAAAGGCATCACTGACCTGTTTGGCGAAGAAGTGCCCACACTCATGCAAGTTATGGCCAACTTATCCAAAGATGGGGGTTGTGGCAGTGGTGCTTGTGTTGTACACAGGCGGAAAGTATCTGAACCTAAGAAATATGACAGAGCAAGGTATGTACGAAAGCTTGATAACTTCTTCTACGAGATAGAGCAATAATTTAAGGCGACTGAGATGGACTCGGGAGCTGAGAAAGTCATTGTTGCCACGATGTACCTAGAGGATTGCGCAATGGTGTGGTGGCGCTCCCTAGATGTGGAGATAAAGGCAGGTCACCTAGCTATCAACACGTGGGATGAACTGATCTCAAGGTAAAGTAACAGTTCATGGCCACCAACATGAAGGAACATGCTTTGTTAAGACCGAGGTTGCAGAAGTAAACCAGCAGTATGAGGGAGTACAAGTCGAGTTTCCACGCTTGCATGCTTGACTTTCCTGATTATTCGGAGGAGTACAAAATTTATGACTTCAATCAAGGATTAAAGTCTCGGGCTAGACTCTAGCTAAAGAGAGCTCCTTGCACTAATTATAACTCTGTGGTGGCGTTCATCGAGAGTCTTGAAGACTTCAGAGGCGGACGATTGTAGAGAGTTGATAGGGAGGTGAACGGTGCTACTGTTGCCAAGGTGGTAACGATGCGGGTGCAAGTTCTTTTAAGGTGGAAAGAAACTTTAGACCATGTCCAAGTGGAGTACTGAGCTAGCTACATCCGGCTACCTTTTGCAATATATTGAAAATGAGTATTTCACTCCCCAAGTTGTCTGGGCTTTGTATTGCACTTGTCCCTCGTTTGCCTGCTCATGCTCCCAATATAAATTCGTGTGTATTCCGTTGCATACTTGTCCAGGTCCTCCTAAAGTCTCAATCTAAACTTGTGTGTATTCTGCAGGATACTTGTCAACGTCCCTCTAAAGGCTTTGGGAGTAACTAAGGTGGGTGCGGCGTACGTGAGAACTAGGCAGTAGTCGTTGCAATTTAGTACGGCTAGGTCACACGATTAACCCCAACAAGGGTGACCTGTGACACTACTTGGAGTGATGAGAGCAATCTCGCTAAATGGAACGTACATGGAAATCATGCGGTAGTCATTGCAATGTAGCGCAACTAGATTCACAATTAACTTTTAGAAGAGTGACACACACATGACAAGTCAAACTACAAAATATTATAGTCATATAGCATAATATTGGAGATGATTTTACATAATTATTGAATGGCTTAAGCATATCAATTAACGAGATTACTAGATTCACCGTGCTTGAATAAGAGGGGCTTGAACGAAGGATTTTCAAACTTAAGACGAAATCGGATTTGATCCCCAAATTTGGAGACCGGTGGTGTGCAATACACACTAAACTGAAATTTTAAGAAAATCAACGTGGAACAATGCAGTTTACAGGAAATATGTACATCTGATTTGACCCATACGGATACCAACATACTCCCTCCGTCCCACTTTAAACTTGCTAGTTTCATTTTTGGACGCACATTATAAACTTCCTCATTTAAAATTTTCTATATTTAACCATAAATATGTAGTCATAACTCTTCCTTTCATTTGATTTATGTAGGTCCACTCTCATCACCCATTAAAAATATGGCACATATATTTGTCTTAAAGTTTGTGCAAAAAG
>JAULKK010336007.1:0-10683 GCA_032355705.1 Rubia peregrina | reverse complement strand
TAAAATGTAGCTTTCTCTACAATTAAGTACCTAATCTATTACAAAATTAGATTTCAAATGTGTTAAAAATAGGATATAAATTTAGCACATCAACTTTCCCGGAAATACGTTGTTTTTCTTCCCTTGTACCCTAAGGTAGGATGTTTAAAGTGTCATGTCATCACTATAGACATGTAAAGCCAAACACTCAAAAAATATATGTTTATTTTTACTAACGTTAAGGCTATTCTGCAAGGATATTCTCTTGTGGATCTCCCAACTCTCTGGTTAAATGTGAGTGTAAGTTATCCATGGATGATCACCTCTCTTATTGCTAAAATTTATTCTCTTGACAAAGTGTATTTATCTTCATGCTAATTCTTGGACATCATGAGCATCGCCTTCTTCCACAACTCAACCATGTTTGGTGCTTCACTGTCAAATGGGAAATTAATTTAAGATTAAGTTAAATAGATATATGGGGAATAACACCTCACTAACGCTACATTGCACTCCATCCATAAAGTGTCCTTGTGATCTTTTGTGACATCATGCCAACTATCACAGCGGATGTCTACCATCGTCCTACCAACCTTTGCAACCCTACTTGACCATTTAGTATGTTGGACCGATAAACACTTGCCCGGGTTGTTGAATATCAACGAGGCTAACTCTTTCCTAGCCATTCTACGTTCTAATGTTCTCCAATGAGTTTGTGCTATTCATACATCCTCGAATCCACCATCCTCATCCATACCTTGGTCCAGTGTTGGGGTATTTCCATTTCGGGAAAGTTAAACATCATCACGAGTCCTTTTCCTAGACATTTTCTACTCTACATTCACAAATAATAAAAATAACCAAAGCTAGCTTTATTATAATTATATTTATAAAATACTAAACATTTCATAAAATATATTATCTTAAAATATAATCAATAAAATTGAAGCAATAATCCTATTGAAAAACCTGGCAACAAACCTAACATTTAATCACACAATTACCTATCTCAAGCAAAAAATAAGCACTAAACCTAGGATTTCCATTCAAATGCAGTATTTACTCATCCACAACCATGAAGCAATCAAAACCCTAATATAATACACAATTGGAATGGATAAACAGACCTCACACAACAGAAAACTGATCATAAACCCTTGTAGGCAAACAATTTTTCCCTTTCATTTCCATCATTTTGGTTCCGAGAATGTAAACCCTAACTCACATATAAAGAGAGGATTCACCTTTTCTTCAAACAAATGGGATGACATTCTCATTCATACCTTGTTCCTAAAAGAACTACAAATCCTATGAGTTACATTCCAAAAAATTGAGTATAGAAATTGGAATGGAAGAGAGAAAAAGATGAAATACATGATGAACACATACCTCAAATCAAGAGTAGTTTAAATTTCAGAGTGGATATGAAGTGGGATTGAATAGAGGGTTGGGAGGTTTTTGGAGGTAAAAATTGGGGGGGAAATTCACGGGGGTTTCAAAAGGGTATTAAATGCCTTTTATGAAACCCTCATTTAACCCTTTTTTTTAGCAACTGGAACCATTTCTGAACTCGGAAGTGGCAGGGGAAGATTTTGTGAGCTCGTAAATGGTTCGTCTCTTTTGAAATCATGGAAAGAACCACTTATGAGCTCGGGGTGGTATTTATTACTAAAACAAGGCCAAAATAACGGGAATATTAGAATATCCTAAACACTCCTCCTATTTAATTTCTCCAACCACAAAACCTACAATCAAACTCCCCCCCTCACAAACACACCACCAATTGACAATGAGCTGTAAAAGAACGGCACATAGGTCTAAGGCAAGTGTCCGGAGTTATCGTCCAATCACGGAGATCAATCCATCCCCAAAATTCCAATGAGCATGCCGAGCAGAGGTATGTTGATTTCTCGAAGAGAAATGTTATTAATTCTAAGGCTATATTAGGTAGTCAAATTGGTAATTTAGGTCTTGAATATTTGCTTTCCCGATTCAAAATTCAACATTTAGAGAAATTTCTATGTATGACTGAGCATGTTCATGTTGATGAAGTTATACAATTTTACACCATTTTGGGGCAGTCTAAGAACAATCATGATAATACAAGGGTGGACTGGAAACCCGTTATTGTGACCAAGTATACAACTAATGATGCCATAGGTTGTCCATACACCACCCCCAAACAATTAAGACTCGATGGTCCCAATGGTCCCCTAGAAATTTACCACACCCAATCTTAGCCCTCCATGATCGACACAACCCCACTATGTCTAGTCGTGATGGCAAATAAATATTTCAAGAGGGTAGAGGCTACTTTGGGGAAAGCGGATGCTATGACATTGGCGTGCTGATCGTTGAGTAGCGTCTTATTTATGAGTGGATTTGTCTTAGCATTTTACCGAAGAGTGGCCACAGTTACGAGCCAATAATTGCAAACGTAATTTTTTTTTACTATGTTATGGAGCAGATCAAGATATATTATGTGTACGCCATAATCTCATTCATGATAAAATATTCGAACACAAAGAAAAGGGACCTTCAGTAAAGTGGTCTAATCACAGCTATGCTCAAGAAGGCAGGAGTGCAGCCCATGATAGGCCTCTCCGCAAAGAATACTATGATAAGGGGTGGTTCCAGCACAAACAACTTAAGCTAGGCTACGACAACAAGTGGGAGTACAGGTCACTACACGGTCAAGTAGCGAAGAATGCTAATAGGGCTCACGAAGTAACCCTAGATAGTTCTGAGGCTTCGATCTCCCATAAGTATGCACAAAAATATTTTATCAATTGCATTGCAGGATAGCTCAAAAATGAATTGTAATTTTTATTGGTTCTGGTTAATTGATAGGATCCCAGGATGGATGGAAGGCAAGGCTTGGAAAATATTTTGATTGTCTTAATGTGGACATAACTGAGACCCAGAAGATGTTGACCCGAGCGCATTAACAGCATGTGGCGTTCATGGAATCCCAATGCCCAAGCATGGAATAGAGCAAAAATGAGGAGCCACCAAACTTTGAGCCAGTATTCTTTGAGAGTAGCGATGAATTGCAGAGACCAAGGGTTTTGAAGTTATGAACACGCCAATGTCATAACATTCTGAAGAGGTGTAATAGTAGGAATTTTTATGTGTGGAAACATCTTGATTATGTTCTAGATGGATTTGGCATTTTAAGTATGTGTAAGAATTGATGGATTTTATGTGTTTTGTAAGAATTGCCGGATTTAAATTGATTTTCTCTATTTCAATAACTTTGGTCATGTGTATTCTATTTCATGAATTTGTTAGGCAAGGAATAGACTAAATTGTTTTGGTCCCCAACATATATCGCAATACCATTTTTTGGTCCCCAATGCCAACACCTCTTATAATCAGCAACCAAAAAACACAAAATTATTTGTTTGGTCCCCAAAACCATATTCCAAGTAGTTTTCAGGTAATGTTTAGTTAGAATTATGTGAAAAGACACTTTTGCCCCTAAGGAAAAATAAAAAACTGAAAATAATTAATTACGTTGTCTTCTTCGACGTCTCCGGGTTTTTGTCTCAGGCTTATCTGGGTTTCAAGCTTCTCCGTCTCTGGCTGAACCCGCCCCGACGTTTCAACCTTTGATGTTTTCGAGTTTCAAGCTTCACCATTTCCAGCTTCTCTGTCTCTGGGTTTCCATCTCTGGCTTCTCGAATTGCAAAGACCTAGGGATTTGAATTGTCGTTGGAAGCTTATTCTTACGAGGTAGTCAATTCGAATTGTTGGTGAGAGAGTGGAGTGAGTAGGTTGGAAGTGCGAAGACGCTGTGCTCGAGATCCTAGAAGTCGGGGATGCTCTGCTGCTGCTCTGATTTGTCTCCAGAAAGCGTCATCTTCGTTGCCTCATTTCCGTATTGTCATCTCGATTTGAATCACAGATACATAGGGTTTCAACTTCCGGGAAGTGGTGTGAGTTGGTCGATTCGATTGGCAAGCGAGGGAGTGGTGTGAGTTGGTTGGAAGGGACAGCGGTTGACAATGGTGAGGGTGAGGGTGAGGGTGGCATGGGTGAGGACGAAGAGAGTGGAGAGGAAGGAGAACGGCGGTGAGGGACGATGAGGGTGAGAGCGGAGAAGGACGGAGAAGATGGAAGTGTGACCGGCGAGCTTAAGGTTTAAAAATAATGTTGTTATTTTAAATTGAAAATATTTTTTAATTGGTAAAATTATGAAACTACCCCTAGTTACATAGGAAAATAATTATAGTTTACTTGAAAACCACATTTGGGGACCAAACAAATCATTTTGTATTTTTTGATTGCTGAGTATACGCGGTATTTCCACTGGGGACCAAAGATGGTATTTCAATATATGTTGGGAACCAAAAAAATAATTTAGTCCAAGGAATATAACCTTAATAAGTGTCATTCTAAGAATAATTTTGAGTAACTTTTCAAAAAATGACCAAAGGACCGGACGTGCTTCCGAAGTTTGAAGCTTGTTTGGTCTATTGAATTATGGGACGGATGAGCTTACGAGCTCAGAAACAGTTTGGCTCCAAATGACTAATCGAAAACAGTATTTCTACGTCATGTGACATTAATGTTCCCTCTCGGGTCCAACGAAACAAGCATCAACATTTTGCATTTTATATCTTTCAAACTCTGAAGATGTTCTGCTCTCTGTTACTAAGAGACAAATTTACCTTTCCGAACTCAGAAACTCATCGATATATAAAGAAAACTGGGCAATCATCATTTTCATCCAAATCCCTAAATCCAAAAGCCTAGCCATTTCCTTGCGAATTTGCAAACCAATACCACACCATCCAATTACAATAATCTCTACAAGAATCATGGCTAGAGGAGGAGCAAGCCGCGGAATGGAAAGGTCTCGATCAACCGATCACTCTCCTCGTGTTGATGAAACAAGGTTCGTCTCACCATCCGCCCAAACTCGATATGAGGCTTTGCGTGATAAGGGGAAATTACTTGATTGTTATATTGTGGACTTTAGTGAATACCTAGAAAAAGGATTAGCCGATCCCCTTTCAAAATTTAGTGAACAACATGTTGAGAGGTTGCTTTCGTGTAACGAAAAGACCTACTTTGATTTGACTTGTCAATTTTATGCAAATTTGCGTGAAATTGCAAATGGGGACTACAAGACTAGAGTGGGTAGGATTGACATCCAAGTTAGCCTATGGAGTATTAATAAATAGTTAGACTGCCCTTATCGAAACCCGGAAAGTGTTTTTTTGAAGGATGTAGAAGGTCCTTTGGACGATGTATACCATAGGGAGAAGTGGCTTTTACATGTAGATTACCCCTTTGTTGACCTCATTGATTTCAATGCGATAGGATGGATTTAGGAAAGCTAGAAACTTTTGATCTCACTCATTTAACTATTGGCCAACGTATTACCTATGAGATCATTGCGGGGAGTTTGGTTCCATCCGACAGACACATAATCGAGCCTAAATATCCCACACTTATGCTATTCTATTACATAATTGAGAGTATGAAGATAAACTCGTGGGCGGAAAAATTTAGGCATATGTTGTGGGTACCCAACTAGAAGAAGGTGATCAAGAACCTTCCGTATGGGAACTTGATCATGCTCATATTGAAGGATGTCGAGGAAAAAGGATCAAAGTATTTCGACCAGACTTACTTTGAGACAAAGAATTGGGTATTGTGCGATCGAAAGTGGTTTCATAAGACAATTGAAGCATTTGAGACTAGTAAGAGGCCACAAATTGAAGAAGGTTAGCGACAATTTAGTTTTATTAATTTTTGTATACAATTTCTTCAGCATGTGTATATTTGTTCTTAATGAATTGTCTACATTTTGTGTAGGTATAGAGAAGACGTATTTCAAAGGGTTCAAGGATTTCTATAGATGGATGTGGATGGAATTAAGCACAATGAAAGCCACTATTTGGTTTATGGAAAATACACAAAGAGCATACAAGCATCACCTCGCATCTACCTTCTATCCTTGACTAGACCTATCAACTTCCACTGGCGACATTGAAGATGATGAAGCATGATATTATGGATGACTTATGTGATTTATGGTTTGCGATATTCGGATTGTTAGTACTAGTGAAAAGAATGTCACTTTCATGACACTGGTTTAGTTGTTTTCTTGTTTTGGATTCAACATTTATAAAGTTCTTGGTTGTTATTTTCTCTAAAATCAATGCTATTCACTAAGCATGTTCATTCAAGATGCATATGACAACTTTAGTGTACCATAAGTAAAGAAATGACTTACAACAAATTCTACGACACTACTTCTGCTTCCATTTCCTCACAATCTTCTTTGATTTTATTTTTCTACGAGTTATCTTCCCTGTAACATCAACCCACATACCTTCTTCGTGAACATTGCGGGTAAGAAACTATGCAGACTTCGATCATCTTCCTAAAGCAAATTCACATAATCAAATACACCACTCGGAGTGTGCTGACCAAATCCTACGATTTCCTCTAATTCATTATCTTCAACAAAAAACATGTTTCCCTTCTACAATAATCTCCCACAAAGGATCAACGTGAAAAAACCTGATACGCTTAGGAAACCAATATGAATGAATCATCCTTCCAACCAACCCGACTTCTATCGACAAAGTTGAAGCCTATTTCCACAGTACGCTAACCCATGTTAATATCCCCCCCACTGACATTTAAAGATGGGGACCCGCGCAGTGACATAGTCAAGCTCCTAAATATTAGAAGCATAGATTGGACTGTCTTGACTCCCACTCCCAGCATGTAAAACTTCAAACCTTGTGGACACTCCACTGTTCTGAGATACAATATTATTGATGTGGTATTCCCTGTCCGGCGAGGTGGCTGACGATCACCATAGTGTAAGCGCGGTCCTGCAAGAAAGATCTCAGAAGTGATTCTGGAGAAAGTACTCTGACAATCAAGTCAGTTCTTTCCTCTAGAGAATTGGTATTTCTCAGTTAGTTATACTTACCTGAGCCAGTGCTGCTCTTCCTATATTTATAGTAGATGGGGATTTTGGCTCCGCCTTGCTAGTGTTCCACATTGTGGGTTGTATCATGGCTGCTAGAATATTGGGATCACTTACAAGTGTCTTCACCAATTCTGAACGTGGCTCTGTATTGTCCAGTTCGTGGCCAAGTCTGGGGCCGTAAAGGCCAACTTTTAGTTTGTGGGCTAGGTATACACCAGTTATCATTCACTGATTTTGTGGAAAACATGAAACCATTGATGTCATAACCTCCATAGAAAAGAACATTTCCCAAAGGTCTACAAGACAATAATTTAACTTGCGGATGATTATCGCAGACAGCTACATGATCTTGCAACCATGTAGCAAATTTCCTAGTGTGTACTTGTACGACCTGAGCTTCATTGGAATTAGGGTTCCCCACTCTTATGGCATCCGTATGAATCTCTATATAGGTGATAACATCTTCACGGTTTCCCAGAACATAGAGATGGACAACAAATAAATCTTTCGTACTAGGACTAAAGAGTTTCCCCTATCTAACACCTACACCTTCCAACCTCATCTCATGTCTACCAATTGGAACACCAACAGATTAAAATTCCTCCATATACTCCGTGCAAAAGTCTTTGGCTTCTTCTGTCACGTACTGCTACACGATACTTGCATCCGATCTGTACCGATTCTTGACAGAGTGCTTGAATATTTTCATGTAGGGTTAAATACTTTTCTAACCCTACCTTTAAGCTGAAAGTGCCAATATAACCCTGTAAATCCAAAAAGTGTTAAACTAACCCTAACTTTAGGATGAATTATGCTGATATAACCTTCAGGAAATACTCTGGCATTGACGCACTGATTAGGCGGTTGACCAGACTTAAAATGACAATTATGCCCTCGGACATTACAACTTAATTGTTTTCCCATTTTAGCCCTCCCATTGCTGCTAGTCACCACCACCCGCGCCAGACACTACCACCACCACCACCACCACCAAAGCTCCACCACCACTCTCGGTGCCAGCCCGCCATCACCCAAGCTCCACCACCACCATCTCATCCCGTCAGCCAGCCACAACCCAAGCTCCACCACCACCTTCTGCCACTAGCCAGCCACAACCCAAGCTACATCATTCTCAGTGCCAAGTTCCACCATCACTGCCACTAGCCAGCCACAACCCAAGCTACATCATTCCCAGTGCAAAGTTCCATCACCATCGCTGTCGATCTCCACCACCCCACCACCAATCTCAACCACACTACTGCAAATCCCACCACCCCGCCGCCAAGATGCTTTCCATCTACCACCACCTCCGTCTAGCCAACCCCATATCCTTGCCACTTCTCCCGCCCAGCCACCGCAATTCCCACATTAAAACGATTGAGAAAAATTAACTGAGAAAAAAGACCTCTTTCAGAGACATAAATCATGCAATTGCGGACTGGAAATTAATAGAAAGTGAGCTTGACATGCGTCAAGAATCACAAAAAATGAGGTGGTTCAGAAGTAGTTTCCAGTGAGGCGGCGTGATGGGCTGCGTGGCTTCAAGCAGACGGTGGCGGTGACATTGGCTGGGGATCACTCATGCGGGCTCGTAGACAATGCGAGGGTCGGGTTAGGTTGGAGACAAGTTAGGAGTGGCGGGTTGGGACTCAGGCTTGAGTTGGATTTGAAGAGGGTGAAGAAGAGGGGAGACTTACTCCGGCGCTGATAGCGAGCTGGTTGAGTCAGGGAGGATGAGTTCATATGGCAGCGGCGGTGGTAGAAGTGGGTCCCAAAGCTTCAGGTTGGGAAATTTGCATAAGCATATTGTAAGGGAGCAGGAGAAGCAATCCCACCAGCGAGCTAGAGGATGAAGGTTTGCCAAGGCTGCGGAGGATAAAGAAAAGAGAAGCAATCCCACTGGTGAGCTCGATGACACCACCGCTGGCGAGCTTAATTTTGGATCGAAGCAATTCTGTCGGTGATCTCGATGGTGGTGGTTGGGATCTTCACCTGGTACCGGTGAGTCTCCTCTATTGGAGTGGGAAAGGGAAGTCGTGGCGAGGCTAGAGACAACATGATTTCACCGGCGAGGAATTGGCCAAATAACAACTTCTGCAAGGTATAGAACTTGTGAACGGGCAGATGTGATGTGTAGAGGATGGACCTGGGTTATTTAATTTTTTTCAATTTTTCTTTTTTAATGTTTAGGGGCAAAATTATCCTTTACTATAAAACCGCCAAATTCCGGCGTTGACCATTGGAGTCAATGCCTCCAAGGGTTATATTAGAACATACTTCATAAAGTTAAGGTTATTTTGACACTTTATTCTTTCATGTACCTTTCAAACAGGTACATCCATCTCAAAAAAACAAAACCACATAACTTTATTTCCCTCACAAGATGGACGATCAATTAGACCATAGTGTCAAAGAATGAGGGAGGGACGTATATTTCCATCTGACACAGCACTGCAACAATCATTACTTGCAATCTATCCAACTTCAAAATGCTAATGCTTTTACAACAAATGGACTTGAAGAACAAACAAAGCTTTGTAATGCACAATCTTACATGGGATGACAATGAAAATCAGATGGCAATGGCATTCAGTTCCTTCATCAGGTTGTGATAATCGTTTGATTTCAACCCAACCAAATTCAACTCCTCAAGTGACACACAAGTACTAATGTTGGAAGAGTACGTACTCGGTACCTTCACACTACTGAATGACTCACAAAAAAATCTTCTCAAACTGCGGCACGGAATAGAAAGCAAGGGGCAAATAGTAATCATCACCTATAGTCACTGGCCCTAGATTATTTCGATTTCCCATCTCAACCAAATCAAGCCTAGACTCCAGCCCATGTTTTGTTTTCCCTGGGGTATTTAACAACGTCCCAATCAAATAATCACATCAGTCTTCTCTATATGCATGACATCGAGGCAGTGTCTAACATCCAAATGCTCCCAGTAAGGTAGCTTGAAAAAAATTGATCATTTCTTCCAACTCCCATCTATGACAGCTTTTTGTTTCTTCTTCCCAAAGTCATTGGGAAAACTCTTAACACTTTCAAAAAAAAATTGTACCAGTTAGTGGCACCGGTGCTGCCCTAGCCTTCACTTTCCCATTGAACCACTTCTTCACCAAATGTCATGGGTGCTCCTCCAGAAGAAACCTCATATGCCCATTATAAAACAGTTTTACAATCGTATTTCAATTGACAAAAATATGTATCCTTCTCACAGATTTGATAAGCAAAGTGACCTTTCACAGAATACCCAGCAAATTACCATGTACATGGAAATCATTGATTGTGGAAAATAACATAGCTTTAAAAGTGAAGAAATCTTCAACCAAACCATTATACGTTCTAACAACATCTTTAAACAAAGTCAATGGATCATCCACGAGATGAGCAAGATACACATCAATATCGTTACCCGGATATCATCAAAGACAACAACACATACTTATGTTTCATGGTTAACCAAGACGGAAGGGTGTAAATGACCAACATAATAGGCCAAGAGCTATGTGTGCTACTTATACTACCAAAAGGATTCATATCATCTGTACATAATCCTAACCTCAAATACCGGGACTCATTGCCAAACTCGGGGTATAGAGCATCGACTGTCTTCCATTGCTCGTCATCCAAAGTATGTTTTAACACATCATCCTGCGATCGGACCCTATCAGCGTGCAAAAGAAACAACTTAGCATCTTCCCTACTCGCATATAGCTTCTTCAAATGGGGAATGA
>JAULKK010335988.1:0-10684 GCA_032355705.1 Rubia peregrina | reverse complement strand
AAAAAGAAGATACTCATAAAAAAATCATCATCCATACAAATCATATGCCACCATGAAGAGTATTCCAATAGCTCCCCCCCCCCTCCCCACACTTGATTCATGCTTTGTCCCCAATGCATGTGACCAAGGTAAAAAGGAATTGTTGAAGATATCACAAAATCATCTTTATTTCTTGTCTTGAAATTCATCATGACAATTCCTGCATAAATAAGAAAACTGAGAGTAGCACTGTTCCATACAAAAAATTGACGACTATCATTCTCAAAAAATTACCACCAAATATCAAACATAATCTAATCATTAAAAAAATTATCAAAATGGATGTATCGTTTCTTTATTGTCGTATGCACGACTTATTTTATAATAAAAGAGTTCATTCTTGGATTTTCTCAGGAAGGAGAGGGTTTTCCTCCTTGTGTACTCCCAAATCCCCCCATTCTAGATAAGGTTTCAAACTTTTCCCATTGACTAACCACTTGATGCCACTCTCTTCATCCTTTACCTCTATGGCTCCTTAATCATAAACCTTAGTCACCACATAAGGACCTCCCCACCTTGACTGCAATTTACCCCAAAAAAATGTAGCTGAGATTGGTTTACGAGAACTTTTTATCGCACAAAGAAGTCATTCTTCACTATTTTCTTGTCATGTTGTGCTTTTGTATTTTCCTTGTAAATTAGTGTAGTGTCATAGGAGTTGCGCCTAAACTCTTCAAGTTCTTAGAGTTGCTACTTCCTATGTTTCCCGGCTTCACTCAAGTTCCTATTCAAGCGTTGAAGGGCCCAATATATTTTGAACTCGAGCTCTACTTGGAGGTGGCATCTCTTACCAAAGAGAATCTGAAAAGGTGACATGCCTATGGGGATTTTGTATGCAGTCTGATACGCCTAAAGTGCATCATCCAATATATCACTCCAATCTTTTCTAGACAAATTTATCGTCTTTTCAAGGATACTCTTGATTTCCCGATTGGATATTTATGCTTGGCCATTTTTTTGTGGGTGGTAAGCGACGAATGTCCTATAGGTCACACCATATCTTTAAAGCAAGGATCCTATGAATTTATTACAAAAATGAGTTCCTCTATCACTTATTATGGTTTGGGGTATACCGAACCGTTAGAAAATTTTAGATTTGAGGGAACTCATCATGGTTGTCTCATCAATTTTCTTTGTGCCTTTGGCCTTGACCCATTTAGACATATAATCCACCACCACTAGGATGTAATAATTTCCATTGGACACAGGGAAAGGACCTATGAAATCCATCCCCCACACATCAAAGATCTCAACCGTCATTGAGAGAACTAGGCCATCTCATTTTTTTTAATGAGATTTATCTCATCTTTTGGCACCTATCACAAGATAGAATGAACTATCAGGTATAGTTCAACATGTTGGGCCAATAAAGTCCACCATCTGCTACTCTCTTAGCGGTTCCTTTATACCCGAAATGCTCACCTACAGTGGAAGAATGGAAAAGTCTAAGGATTATCTACACCTCTTCTTCGGAAACACATCTCCTAATATCTTGATCAGAGAAATGCTTCTAAAAGTAAGGACCGTCCCACAAATATTCCATCACCTCATTCACTATGTCAGCACTATGTCACAAATATTCCTGCACCTCATTCACTATGTCATTCACTATGGGAAAAAATTTATGTAGTCTAATATGTAGTTTTTCTCTTTCCTCACACTTCAATTACATTCTTATTAATTACAGATAGTTGCGTGAATAAATTTGATGAGAGATTTAATATCTCTCAAAAATACTCTATGTCACCGTGCATACATGTTATGTACGTGCAAGCGTGTGCATGTTTGACCTAGCTATCACAATTTCCAATGAAAATACCTATGGGAATGGCGTCATGGGTAACATCATAATATAATTAATTAATTTGGGATGTGTGTTGATAGCCAGCGAGTTTTAACTGTATCATAGAAAGATCATTTCTTTTTAAAACTATAGCATATCAGTAGAGAAGAATCTGCAGAAAATATACAGTGATTATAGAAATCCACACCCATGTTCATGGTTGTAGCATGGAAAATCTTTTTTTCTAAACACTAACCCTTTTGGAAAAATGTTACTAACACATTAGCACAAAATTGTTTTGCATATTTTCATTTATTTCCATATCAACCATCCCACAATGTTGGATACACACTAAATCTATTTCAACAACATAATAGTCTATGTCATTTCATTTGTACAAGCGTGCCTTGCCTAGATCTTCAAAATATAAATTGCAATCCTACTTATACTTATTTTTTTAAGACAATTATGTAAGTAAAGTTGATGAGAGATTTAACATTTCTATACATAAAAAATTCATGTCACAGTTTACGCATGTTATATGCATTACAAGTGTGTGTGTGTGTGTGTGTTTAACCCATCACAATTTTGAAACGTAACTATCAATATTGGCTGAGAATAATCACCAGAAGTAACACTAGTTGTTTTCTACTTTCAAAATCATTGGTAATCCTTATTGTCATTATTAGATCAACATAAGTTATTTTAATAGTTATGTGATAGAATGTATAAACCATCATAATTTAATTTGGCTACTTTATGCAGTATAAAGCCTTTATGAATCCATTACAAATACTGACCGTACAAAATATTCCATGAATATGTACTGCCATATCTGGCTGCAATAGTATCTCGAGGCAATGCATATATATGAACTTATTATTTCACAACTGTGGTTATAAAAATCCAAACCAGTTTTCATACTCCTAGCATTACAATTTCAGTGAAAACACACATTGGAATGACAACGAGGGTAATCTAAGAATAGATTAATTATTTCAGGATGTGTGTTGGGATTCGGGAACTTTTATCAATAGCGAAGAAACTGATGGGGTTTGGTTTCTAGAAAGGCATAGAAACACAAATCGGAAGTTTATTCAGATTTCATCTGTCTCTATATCATAGTCCTCTAGCATGACACAATGTTGGATAAATATTTAATATGTTTCAACAACACATTTGTCTCATTCATTTCATGTGTGCGAGTGTGTTATGCATAGCTATTTGGGAAAATTTGTATATAGAATAATATTAGATATATTTTCTCTTTCCTCGAACTTCTATTACATTCAAATTAATTACAGATAGTTATATAATTAAAGTTGATGAGAAAATGCTCTATGTCACAATGCATGCACGTTATGTACGTGTAATCGTGTGCGTTTTTAACCTAGCTATCACAATTTTGAGTGAAAACACCTATTATAATGGTTACATGGGTAATATTGGAATATGATTAATTGTTTTGGGATGTGTGTTGCAGGCCGGTGATTTTTAACAGTAGCAACGAAATGCCATATCTTTTGAAAATAATACAACAACATTCTTCTTGCTAAAAAATATTATTTGATAGATTCCTCGATAAATAAAAAATGGTGATCATCTCCAGTGACTTTGGAATGTAACTATCAATATTGGTAAAGAAAAATCAGCAAAATAATCACTGAGATTATAAAAATTCATACCCGTGTTCATGGTCCTAGCCTGGACATATTTTTCTTTCTAAATACTGACCCTTTTTTAAAATGTTACTAACACTTTTGCACTAAAAATGTAAGAAAATATCATATGTCTCGATATCAAGTATCACAAAATATTTGACACACACTAAATCTATTTCAACAATGTATTAGTCTCGGTCATTTCATTTGTACAAGTGTGCCATGACTAGCTCTTAAAAAAGGAATATCCATCCGACTTATACTTATTATTTTAAGATGATTATATAAGCAAATCTAATGAAGGATTTAATATCTTTCTAAAAATATTCTATGTCATAGTGTATGCATGTTAATCCGTGCAAGTTGGTGTGTTTGACCCATCGATATTTTTGGGGAAGTCACCTGTGATTGATTCCTCGGTAAATAAAAATTAATAATCATCTCTGGTGATGTTGAAAAGTAACTATCAATATCGGTAGAAGAGAATAGGAAGAAGTAACATTTGATGTTTTCTACTTTCAAAATCACGGGCAATCTTTATCACCGTTATTAGATCAACCCGAGTTCTTTTGGTAGTTATCTGATAGAATGTGTAAACAATCGTATTGTAATATGGCTACTTTATGTAGTATAGAGAATTTACAGATCCATTACAAATATTGACTAGACAAATATTCTATGAATATTTATTTCCAGATTTGGCTGCAAAAGTATCTCGAAGCAATGGACAAGTATATGAACATATTACTTCACTGTTGTTTTTATACAAATTCACACCCATGTTCATAGTCCAAGGATTGAATTTTTTAGTGAAAACACACATGGGAATAGAACCGAGGGTAATCTAGGAATATGATTAATTATTTATGGATGTGTTTTGGGGGTCGGGGATTTTTATCTATAGCAAAGAAAGTGATGGGGTTGGATTTCTAAAAAGGCACAGAAACTTCCATTTGGATTTCATCTGTCCCCATATCAAAGTCCTCTAGCATCACACAATGTTGGATAAACACTAAATATATTTCTACAACACATTCGTCTTATTCATTTCATGTGTGTGGGTGTGAGATGCTTAGCTCTTTCCGGAAAAAATTGTATATAGTATAATAGATAGATTTTTCTCTTTCCTCACACTTCTTTTACATTCTTATTTGTTACAAATAGTTACATATGTAAGGTTGGTGATGGATTTAATATTTCTCAAATCATGCTCTATGTCACAGTGCATGCACAGGCGTGTTCACATTTGACCTGGCTATCACAATATCCAGTGAAAACACCCATGGGAATGGTGAAAAGGGTAATATCGGAATATGATTAATTTTTTCAGGATGTGTGTTGGGGGCTGACATATTTTAAGTATAGAAAAGAAATTCCATCTCTTTTGAAAACAATACAACAACAATCTTCTTGATAAAATATATTATTTTTAATGATTCCTTGATAAATCAACAATGGTGATCATGTCTAGTGACATTGGAACATAACTATCAATATCAGCAGAGAGAAATCAGCAGAGCAAAAACTGTAATTATAAAAATCCACACCCGTGTTCATGGTCCAAGTATGGATATTTTTTTTCTAAATACTAACCCTTTTATATTTTACTAACACTTTAGCACTAAAACTTTATGCAGATTTCATCAATCTCTATATCAATTGTCACACAATTTTGGATACACACTAAATCTATTTCATCAACATAATGGTCTCGTTCATTTCATTTTTGCAAGCATGGCATGCCTACCTCTTCAAAAAAGGAATTATACCCCAAATTGTACTTATTATTTTAATATCTCTCTCAATATTTTCTATGTCACGGTGTTATATGTGTGCAAGTGCATGCGTGCTTGACCTAAAAAAATTTTTGGTGAAAACACCTATGATTGATTCCTAAATAAATGAATGAATGGTGATCATCTCTGTCGATGTTAACATGTAACTATCAAATCGAAAGTGATGAATCATCAATTTTAACACTAGTTATTTTCTACTTTCAAAATCACTTGCAATACTTATCACTATTATTAGATCAACACGAGTTCCATTTGTTAGTTATGTGATAAAATGTGTAAACCATCATATTATAATATGACTAATTTATAAAGCATAGGGAATTTACCGATCCATTAAAAATATTGACCAGAAAAAATATTCCATGAATATTTACTTCATGGTATGGCTAAAAAAGTATATCCAGACAATGGACGAGTATATGAACTTATTACTCACTGATGTGGTTTTAAAAATCCAAACTTTTGTTCATAGTCCTAGCATTAAGATTTTCAGTGAAAACACCTATAGGAATGACATCGATGGTAATCTGGGAATATGATAATTTTTTCAAGATGCGTGTTGGGGTCGAAGAGGTTTATATATTTCTAAGAAAGTGATGGGGAAAGGTTTCTAGAAAAGAATAGAAACTCAAAAGGAAAATTTATTCGGATTTTATTAATCTCAATATAATACTCCTCTAGAATCACACAATGTTGGATAAACATTAAATATATTTCATCAACATATTTGTCTCATTCATTTCATGTGTACGAGTATGTGATACCTAGCTCTATTGGTTTTACTCTTTCATCACGCTTCTATTGCATTCTTATTAATTACAGATAGTTACAAGTAATGTTGATAAGATTTAATATCTCTCAAAAATGCTCAATGTCACGGTGCATGCACGTTAGGTGCGTGAAATCGTCGTGTGTGTGTGTGTTTTAACCTTTCTATCACAACATCGAGTGAAAACACTTATGGCAATGGTGACAAGGGTAAAATTGGAATATGATTAATTGTTTTGGGATGTGTGTTGGGGGTGGAGAGTTTTAACTGTAGCAGAGAAATGCCATATATTTTGAAAACAACACAACAATATTCTTCTTGCTAAAATAATTATTTGATTGATTCCTTGATAAATCAACAATGGTGATCATCTCCGGTGACATTAAACGTAACTATCAATATCTGCAGAACAAACACTGTGATTATAAAAATTCACACCCGTCTTCATGGTCCTAGCATGGACCTTTTTTCTAATTACTAACCCTATTTTAAATTGTTACCAGCACTTTAGCACTAAAAACGTATACAGATTTCATTTGTCTCCATATCAAAAACATCACACAATGTTGGATACACACTAAACCCTTTTAAAAAATATATAAGTCTTAGTCATTTCATTTATGCAAGCTACCATGCCTAGATCTTCTAAAATGAATTTTCACTCCGACTTATACTTATTATTTTAAGATAATTATATAATTACAATTGATGTGATATTTAATATCTCTCTAAAAAAATTCTTCATCACAATGTAAGCACGTTATATGTGTGCGTGTGCGCGTTAGACAAATCACAATTTTCAGGGAAAACACCTATGATTGATATATCGATAAAAAACAATGTTTATAATAACTGGTGACATTAAAAGGTAACTATCAATATCGGTAGAGAAGAATTAGCATAAGTAACTCTAGTTATTTTCTACTTTCGAAATCACTGGCAATCCTTATCACTATTATTATATTAACATAGTTCTTTTGGTAGTTATGTGATTGAATGTGTAAACAATCGTATTTTAATATGGCAACTTTTTGCAGTTTATAGCATTTACAGGTTCATTACAAAAATTTACTAAACAAAATATTCCATGAATATTTATTCCAGATCTGGGTGCAAAGTATCCCATGGAAATTGACAAGTATATGAACTTATTACTTCATTATTGTGGTTATAAAAACCCAAACTCGTGTTCATAGTCCTAGAATTACAATTTTCGGTGAAAGCACCTGTGGGGATGGCAACGAGGGTAATCTAGGAATATGATTACTTTTTTTGGATGTGTGTAGGGCGTCGCGTAGTTTTATCAATAGCGAAGAAAGTGATGTGGTCTAGTTTCTAGAAAGGCCTAGAAACTTAAAACGAAAGCTTACTCTGAGTTCATATGTCTCAATATCATAGCCCTCTAGCATCACACAACATTAAATAAATATTAAATATATTTAAACAACACATTCGGCTCATTCATTTCATGTGTGTATATGTGATGCCAAGCTCTTTCAGGAAAAAAGAAATTGTATATAGTAAAATAAATAGATTTCTCTCTTTCCTCACACTTCTATTAAATTTTTATTAATTACAGATAGATACATAAGTATTGTTGATGAGAGATATAATATGTCAAAAACAATTCTCTATGTCACGGTGCATGCACGTTACGTTCGTGCAAGTATGTGCATGCTTAAACTTGCTATCAAAATATCGAGTGAAAACACCTCTGAAAATGGTGATAGGGGTAAAATTGGAATATGATTTTTTTATGTGTTGGGGGCTGGCGGTTTTAATTGTAGGAAATAAATTTCGTATCTTTTAAAAACAATAAAACTATATTTTTCTTGCTAAAAAAATTATTTGATTGATTCCTCGATAAATCAACAATGGTGATCATCTCCGATTACATTGGAACATAACTATCAATATCAATAGAGAAGAATTAGCATAACAAAAACTCTCATTATAAAAATCCACACCTGTGATCATGGTCCTAGCATGTACATTTTTTTTTCCAAATGCTAAACATATTTTAAACTGTTGCTAACACTTTAGCACTAAAAATTTATGCAAATTTCATCTTTCTCCATATCAAGCATCTAATAATGTTGGATACACACAAAATCTATTTCAAAAATATATCAGTCTCACGCATTTAATTTGTGCAAGTGTGTCATGCCTCGCTCTTTTAAAAATGACTTATAACTATTATTTTAAGATAACTATATAAGGTAAGCCGATGAGAAATTCAATATCTCTCTAAAAAATTCTATGTCATAGTGTATGAACGTTATATGTGTGCAACTGAGTGCGTGTTAGACCCATCAATTTTTTTGGTGAAAAAACCTATTGTTGATTGCTCAATAAACAAATGATGGTGATCATCTCCACTGACGTTGAAAGGTAACTATCAATATCGGTAGTGAAGAATCAACAGAAGTATCACTAGTTGTTTTCTACTTTGAAAATCAATGGCAATCCTTATCACCATTATTAGATCAACACGAGTTCTTTTGGTAGTTATTTGATAGAATGTGTAAACAATCGTATTATAATATGGCTACTTTATGCTGTTTAGAGTATTTATGGATCCATTACAAAAATTGACTAAACAAAATATTCCATGAATATTTACTTCCAAATCTAGCGGCTAAAGTATCTTGAGGAAATGAAGTATATGAACTTACTACTTCACTGCTTTGGTTATAAAAATCCACACCCATGTTCATAGCCCTATCATTACATTTTTTTTTGGTGAAAACACCTACGGGGATGGCGACGAGGGTTATCTGGGAATACGATTAATTGTTTCAAGATGTGTGTTGGGGGTTGGAGAGTTTTATCTATAGTGAAGAAAGTGATGGGGTCTAGTTTCTAGAAAGGCATAGAAACTTAAAAAGAAAGTTAATTCTGATGTTATTTGTATCCATATCATAGTCCTCTAGCATCACACAGTATTGGATAAACATTAAATATATTTAAACAACACATTCATCTCATTCATTTCATGTGTGTGTGTGATGCCTAGCTCTTTTGAGAAAAAAGAAAGAAATTGTATACAATATTAAAGGATAAATTTTTCTCTTTCCTTACACTTCTATTACATTCTTATAAATTACAGATAGTTACATAAATTAAGTAAATGAGAGTTTTAAGATTTCTCAAAAAAAAATGTCCTAGGTCACAATGGATGAACGTTCACTACCACGGAACCCGCCTCTAGCACCGGTTCCCAAATTTTTTTAGCACCGATTATTTTAATTTCGCACTGGTTTTTTGAAAACCAGTGTTAATATTTTTAAAATAAACTGGTGCTAATTTAAAAAACCGGTGCTAAACATTTTAAAATTCAAATTTTCTGACAAAAAAATCACCAAAATTTAGCACTGATTTTTAAAAAAAACCCGTGCTAATTTTAAAAAACCAGTGCTAATTAAAAAAATGGTGAAAATTTTCAAACTCACTCTTCCCACCAAAAATTTTGAAAAAATTGCCAAATTTTGAAAATTCAGTTTTCCCGCCAAAATTTTCAAAATAATTCGTTAAAATTTTTAAACTTTTTGCCAAAACTTTCATGAGATAGGCGTAGCCGCTCTTAGCTAAAAAATATTTTCTTAACTTTCAAAATCGTTCACTTCCTTTGTTAACTTTAACCAGGGGCGGAACCAGGGGGCGAAGGGGTGCCGGCGCCTCCCCTAGGTTCCAGTGGCATGGTATTTCGGCTTAGGGCCACCGGAATCCTCGATTTCCGCCTCCCATAAGAGTTGCAGAGAGGTCTCTGGCACCTCCTCCGTCCAGCGACGGAATCCCAAAGCTTGAAGACGATCTTATTTTTGTATTTTGTTTTCTAACAAATCAAAACGACGTCATTTTGATTAGCTAAACGACGTCATTTTGACTAGGTCAAAGGAATAAAAAATAAGGGTCGATTGGGCTGAAACCCAATGGGCCCAAGAAGGAAAAATGGAACCCTAAAGTGTGAAATGAATTTGGCCTTCTTGGCGCGAAGTCGAAGCCTTGCCATTCGATCTCGCTCAGCTCCAGCTCCAGGTGGTGCCACATCGGAATCCTCCGCCAGTCCACCGGTTCGCCTGTTCGCCACTCCGCCGTCTGTCTGCCGCTCTGCCGTGCCTTCCAAGTTCCAACTCCAAGCCAAGACTTCCAAGCTACTGTATACATTTTTCAAAACCTTGTTCTTCAAATTGATAAATTGTAGAAATTGTAGAAATGGTATAAATTGATAAATTGTGTAAATGGTATAGATTGTATAAATTGTGTAAATGGTATAGATTGTATAAATTGTGTAAATTGTTTAACTTGTAGAAATGGGATAAATTGTTTAAATTGTAGAAATTGTAGAAATGGGAAAAATTGTGTAAATTGTGCAAATTTTATAAATTGTGTAAATTGTGTAACTTGAATTGTGATTGAAAATTTAGAATAGCATATTTTTGTTCTATCTTTGATAGCATATTTTAGAATAATTTAATGTGTGATTTAAATATAGTAATAATTTAATGTGTTATTTAATTATAGCAATAATTCAATGAGTGAAATTTAATGTGAGAAAATTGATATGTATTTTAATTAAAGTAATAATTTAATCTGACATATTTTTGTTATTTGATGTTAACTAGGGTATGGATAA
>JAULKK010335977.1:0-10684 GCA_032355705.1 Rubia peregrina | reverse complement strand
CATCAAAGAACAATTACTGAACATTGTCTCACTCATATAATAATAAACCTCAGCAAGAATATATATTCTTCAAAAATTAAGGCCTAATAGGATTTGAACCTGGGTCTCTAGCATCAAAGCCTAGTGTTCTAACCACTACACCAGAGAACCTTAAGTGTAAATTTACTCGGCAACTAATATTAAACCTCATTTAATTTAAACATACAGAACATCACCAATAATGTCATCCTCGTACATCACAAACACACTGAGCACATCAAACACACATAAACACACACAGAGCACATTAAACACACATAAACACACATCATCATCACACACAAACACAAATCACATAACAATAAAATGCACAGCAAATACACACTCACCGCCGTCTCAGAAGACCGTCGTTATCGCCAGAACGGAGCTCTGGACATCGAGACAAGAGTCGAATAGCTTCACCATTGCCAGAGTTAAAGTCGCGCCATCCGAATTTGCCGGAGATGGGCTCTGCGGTGACATGATTTGGATTTCACGAACCGGAGAGTTCATCCATCACAAAGTGCGTGCATCTCACGCGCGGTGGTGCAACCGCCAGAGAAGCATTGTCTATGTGTCATCGATGCTACTCCGTCGTCCGTAAATCCATCTATGTGCATGCTCCGCCGACTCTGCCGTAGATGTTTCGCCAGATCGGAGCTCCGTTGTGGATGCGTTTCTCGTTGAATAGCTCCATCACACAACTCTGGCTTCGATCTGTACATCGTCAAAATCGGATCGATCGATGCGATGTCACCGGAGTAAAGATTCACAGTGGAGCGGTGGTAGTTCCGGTGGCAGTTACTAGCGGTAGAGTGGTGGCAGTTACAAGCGGTGGAGCAGTCCAGAAAAAGAGGATGGAGATGGGAAAAAAGCAAAAAAAATTGAGATTTTAATATTTATTTAGTTTTTTAATAATTGCACAACAGGTTCCTAGATTTATTAGCATTTAAAAAAACCCATCTCAAATAAAACTTGCAATAATTGCACAATAAACTCTGACCTAAAGTTTGGGTTGTCTAAAACAAGACTTTGTGTATCTTTATGGGAGTTTACATTTATTTGTCTTTACTATTCCATCTATCTTTAAAACTTTGATACACTTTCCATTGTAGTCTATTTTTCTAACATTATCATATGTTATTTAGGGTAAAAGTAAATCATTCTTATTCTCATTCACTCATTTATCTTTCTTTCTCTACGATTAATTCTCTTCATCCAATTTAATTTACCTAAATAATAAAACTGTCATATCAATATGTGGTAAAAAATTCTAAAAATATGAGTGTATTTTCAATTTTAAATACTTAATAATGATTAAAAATTTAAAAACATATTTTAAGATATTTATTTATAAACCTTTTCAACTATTTGTTAGATAAATTTTGCTAAACGGAGTATGTACACAATAAAAAAATTATAAGCATATATAAGCGCCCCTTGTATTTAACTCTGGTTCCGCCACTGGACACAGCCCACCTGGCGTATTAGGCCCTTGCTTTGAAGCAACAAAATGTGCAATCTCTTGCCGTTGTTTGTCGGTGAGAATTATGCCCACCATCACAGCCCCTTTGGTCACGAGCTTGACGAAAAACAAGAAGAAACATTAGACTGGAATCTTGGCCAGATCTTAAAAAAAAGGCCAACATTTTTCTGGGAGCACTTTTGATGATTTTGTAATCTTGAATGTTTGCTGTGATAAATGCTCTTTAAATAGGGGTGGTGTAATTTTAAAAAGTGATGAATAGTCCTGTACTGTAGTTTTAGTTCCATTTACTCCCCTGCCTCAGCATAACATGAACACTTTGACTTTTGACAGTTGACTTAAAAAATGTTTGACCATTAATATATTTAATTATACATTATTAAAAATTAATTTTAAAAATAGTATTATGAAAAGAGAATCTCATATGAGACCGTCTCACCATAATTTATGGTGAGACAATGAACAAAATAAAGTTTTAAAATTACAAAAAAGTACTCACGTTATCTCCTAACTTCAAATAAGTGTGTTTAAATCCTCCGTTTCACCATAATATTAGGTGAGACCGTCTCACCTGAGTTTTTGTATTATGAAAATACACATTAAGATGAATCGAACACTATGTCACATGATAATATCTTTACTTATATATTAATAGAATTTTATAATTTAAATTACTCAATTTTAACTAAATAAATTGTACAATTACAGCTTATAATAGTACGGATGAAGTATAAAATTTTGAAGTCAAAAAATAAATTTTGAGGGAACAATTAGAGTCGTCCAACCCTTTACATGTGATATTTTCTGTTCGTGTGAAACTATTCACTTTTTCACCTTTTCACTTTTTCACCTCTTCACTTTTTCACCCCACTACAAAAGCACCTAACCTCTTCAACAGAAAAGGATCCCAAAATAACAGGGACACAGGGTGTACTTTTTCCATTCAATTAATATTAACACTTTAATTTTTTACACCATTATTTAGAAGATGCCAATTATTTTTTTGAATAAATCGGGTTTAAAGGGTTCCCGTCCCTTTTCTATTAAAGATCAATTCTTGCCAATTTTGGCTTACATCAGAAAGTGCCCGTAGGCTTACATCACAAGTTGAGCCCGAAAGCTTACATCAGACGTTGTGCCCGAAGGCTTACACATAAGCCCTAATCAATATTACAATACAAATCACAGAACTTATGCGCCAATGAGTAGAGGACCCGAAAAATAGGTGGTTAACACTATACTCCTACTGTAGCCACAAACACGACCACCATAAGAGTTGAAACCAGTGTAGTATCCAAAAATACGCGCTGTAAGTGTATTCGTCCACACATCCAATCAAACATGAAAAACAATCCAAACGAAAGACAATGAAGCTCTCCAACTAAAAATCTGGTCAATTTCCATTTATCCTGTAAAAACCTTTCCCTAAACTAGGAGATTGGAACCAGTCGTTTTGAATTGCCCAAATATTTTTTGTCAGTGTGTAAAAATAACTTATACTACGTACAGTTCACTCTAACCCGTCGCCCGAAGGTTTGAAAACACCACTATAATCGAATGAACGATGTAGACGATGTGAGCACACCTAACTGACCGAGGCCTACAAATCTGATTAAATCCTCCGAAGACAATCGCCAAGAGTACGTAGTATAACGACTCTGACTTGGATTTCTCCTCTTGTCTCTTTGGATATCAGATATGAAGTCAATTAAATTCTACCAACACAGGATGCCAGCAAAATAAAAATTGACAGAGAGAATTTTTATTTAATACCAAACAAAAAACCTCCATAATTTCAGTCCCCATTTGAAAGTGAAATAAAATAAAATAAAATGCAATCAAATAAAACAGATCAAAGCAGAAAATAATTAAAAGCCTCCCACCCGAAAAATAAAATAAAGCGTAGAAAAAGAAAAGAAAAATGGAGAAGTTCCCATCATACCCCTCAATCTCCAGAAATGTGCACGGCTCAAATTGACCCGAGTTGAGTCGTTTTGGCTTGCTCAATCCACAGTTGCCTCCTTTCCGAGATGAGCTGACCAAATCCCAAGTCAAACCGAGTTGACCACCACCAGATCTGAGCAGGTCGACTTAGATCCAGTGGACTCAGGAACCCAGGGACTAGACAGTGTAATCTGCAGATGAGGACAAGCATAAAACTGAGGGCCAAAAACATTTTTGTTGAAAGGCCACCATCGTTTTCAGATCTGATGACTAGAACAAATCTGGAGGACGAGCCCGGTAGACCTCCACCTCCTGCATGTGTTACGCCGCCGTGGAGAAGTTTCCGGCGACCGCGGCCAAGAGCAACCACAGCCCGAGGACCGCGGCCAGGAATCGGCGAGAGCAGAATCGCCTGAGAATCGCCGATAGGGAGCTGCCCCCGGAGAGCCATAGCCCCGCCGCCACCGCCGCTTGGAGAAGATCCGCGGCTGGTCTCCGCGCGGCGCGTGGGAAGCAGATGAAGTGGCGCGTCTGGAGCGCGAGTGGAAGGACGCCTTGAGCGCGTTGGAGCGCGTGAAACACCACCTAGCCGCGTCCGAGCTGCGTCGAGAAGGTACCGAGATAGCCACCACAGGAACAGCGTGGATCGCGTCCGATCCTCGACAGAAAACGCGTGAACCACCGCCGGAGATCTCCTCGAGCAGTCAGAGAGCCCCTCCCGGAGACAAAAAAGCGAGTCCCGCCGCCGCCGGAAAACATCACACCTTGGAGCTTCACCTCGGGTTTAAGCCGGAAAAAAACTGGAAAAAATTGGGAAACAAGGGAAGAGGAGTTGGGGGGGTGGGATTGTGAGGGGGGAGCCACCGGAGGAGATTTTCCGGCCGGCGGCCCCCCCAGCAGATTAGGGTTTTGGCTGCTGTATAGAGAGAAGTAGGAGCGTCTCTTTTTTTGAGAGAGAAAGTCGAGTGTGCTAAAACCATTGGTGCTTATTAAATACTCCCCGTAACATGATTATTGACCCTTTTTTAACGGTTTTTAATAATCATGTTTGACCGTTAATATCTCTATTTACACATGATAATTTTATATAAAAATATGTATTAAGATTAAACTAACAATGTGTCATATGATATTTTTATTATATGTATATTTATTTTTATTGAAGATCAAAATTTATTATATTTATTATATGAAAAATAAGTTAATAATTATGGGACGAACGGAGTATGAACTCGATTCCATAGTCTTTCACGTTGCATTTAACCGGTTTACTTGTCAAGATTTTGAAACCGCACGAATTAATCGAGCATAATTTAGATTGACTTGGTCTTTGGAGAGTGAAGAACTTTAAAATGTACATTCATTTGTACCCGAATAATATAGACAGGTTGTAAAATCAACGGACATGCAGGCCAGTCAATGGTTGTAATTTTCTTCCCTGGTTATAATGAAATTAATGTGAACGCTGTGGGCGAGCGATATCGCTTTGGTCCAATTAACGTGAACTTTAAGTGATGACAAAATAATGCTGTTGTAATGGGGAAAAGTCACTCATATCATATATTCAGACACGACCAGATCCAATGCATGATTGGCTCATTTAGGGGTTGTAATTGGAAGAATGTATCGAATACGTGTTTGATAAAATGGACAATTTAGACATATGGGTATCATTCCATTTTAATTTAATATGATAGGTTAAAAAATGAGTCGAATCAAAACGGATCAGGTTGAAACGCTTATCAACCCGCATGTTAAAAAATCATTCAATTCACATGGTATGGATTCATATATTGATGGGTTTACATGAAGTATTAGTTTATATACCAACTCATATGAGTGAACGTGCAGTTCAACCCATATATTGATTCATATGAATTTATTCACCAACTCATATTAGTAAACTTGTGAATTCAACCCATATGGATAAACATATGGTCCACCCACAAACCCACCTCAACCCATATTCTTCATAACCCATTACCATTTAGCATATTGCACACTTGGGATACATACCAATATAACCCTACCTATTTGACATAAGTGTCAATATAACCCTCAGATAATTTTTAGTGTAAAAATAACCCTAACTAGTTATGTAAGTGCTAATATAACTCTCAGACCCTATCTTCCGCCGGACCGCCGCGATCGCTGTTGGACCGTTGGATTTTCGCCGGATTTTCGTCAGACCACCACCGGATCACTTATAGGGTTATATTAACACTTACATCAACTAGGTAGGGTTATATCTGCATTTTCAGTTATCAAAAGGTTATATTGACACTTATGTCAAGTAGGCGGGATTATAAAAGCACTTTTCTCTACACATATTACTCATATACACCCGCTTTTAAAAATAGACAACTCGTTTGATACGGGGTACTAGTCTATTTTACCACCTCAGGTTAATGTCACACTAGCCTTTACTATGCTTATAGATGACTGAGGGTTGCAGAAGTCTCATAGTTTGAGATCTACGACGGGGACGTTAGATTGGTTAGAGAAATCCTAAGGAAAGATGAGATTGACAGAAAAAACTAGAGGTTGGATTGCTAGGCTTCCGGCGGCGATTTGCTCGTGTTGGAGGCTGGCGTGTGGGTGGAGACAGTGGCGAGGGTGGTGGTGAGAAAAAGCGTGAAGATTGGTTTTTGTGAGGCCCGCGTACTTAAGGGCAAAATTTTCCACTCAAATTCAACATTTGGATTAAAGGAAATTTTTGTCATTTTACGTGGGGTCAACCAGTGAAAACTCAAGGTCAACGCCGGATTGTCCCCTTTAGCATTATATTGACACTTTTATTAAATAGTTAGGGTTGCTTGTTTACGTTCAGTTATTTGATGATTATATTGACACTTTCATGATTATATAGGTTATAAAGGTTTATTGCAGCTTTTATCAAGAAATTTTAAAATATTAATATTAATTGTACTCGATCCGTACCAAGTCAAATTACACATAAATGATTATCACGATGTTTAAGAAATGTGCGCTTAAGAGATATATACCAATATAACTCTACATACTTGAGTAAATACCCATATAACCGTATAATATTTTTAGTGCAAGAATAATCTTAACTAGTTGATCTAAGTGCCAATATAATTCTAAGACACCATTTCCGGCGTTGATCGCACATAAAATGACTAAAATAACCTTTAACCTAAAATATAAAATATAAAATTATGTGGACAAATTTGCCCTCCGACCACCACCATCACCACCCCCTCCTATCACCCTCCCACCACCACCACTTCAGCCAGCCACCATCCTTCCCCCCTCACTCCTCCTTCCCACCACCACCCCCCGCCTCCACTCCCACCCCACTCCCTCTCGGCTCTACCCCACCATTACCACAACCCTCTCCCGCCTCCACCCTCACCGCCTCCAGCACCCCCGCCAACCACTCCATCCACCACCCCACCCCTGGCCACAAACAATTCAGTTTCAATTATGCTGAATCACCGGAAGAAATCCCTGAATCGGCTTATCATCGCTCTGTAATTCCACTGTCGCTCAGCAACCCAGCACCACGGAAATGCTCGCGTTTTCCACTATGACACTATCCTTCTCAAGGGCCACTCACTGATGAAATGAAGCAGTGAAGAATCAGACGACGCCTAGATCTATGGTTTAGGCAAAGAATCAGACGATGTCGGCAAATGAACGACGTTTGCGAGGAATAAACAGCGACTGCATTGCAGGAGATTAACGACAACGACGATGGCACAAGTAAGTTCGGCGGAAGAAAAGAAGTTGCAGGAGAGAAGGCTGGGAGAGAAGAAAAATAAAACGAAGAGAGGGGGAGGAAGAAGATTACTAGGGTTATTAGGGTATAATTGTAAATTTGTCATTTTTTGGAATCGTAAAATAATCTTTTCAATCAAATCCGACATTAAACTGATGGAATGAGTAAAATTGCACTTACATCAACTATTTAGGGTTATACTTGTATTTTCAACTATCAAAATTTTATATTGACATTAATGTGAAGTAAGTTGGGTAATAAAAGTATTTTTCTTTATGTTTAACTATATATAATAGCGGCAAATAAAAATTGATATTTAAAAACTCTTTATTGCGATAAATTCAACTATATCATTTACGATAATATTGTTATTCATATATTTATTCAAATATGTGGTTATATTTTGAAAAAGAATAGCGTACAGAAAGTAAGTGGTCAATTTGAAATTGGACGAAAGGAGTACTCCCTCCGACCCAGTTTAAATTACACAGTAATCATTATTACGCTCTTCGAGAAACATGTTTGAACGTTAATATCTTTACCTACGTATAATAATGACAAATAAAAATTTGATATTTGGAAACTACTTCTTACGAGGAATTGAACAATATCATATATGATAATATTATTATTTATATATCTATTCAAATATGTGGTCAAAGGTAGACACTGAATAGTAATATAAAGTGAAGTACTCCCTCCGTCTCAGCTCAAATTGCACAGCAATCATTATTACGCTCTTCGAGAAACATGTTTGACCGTTAATATCTTTACCTACGTATAATAACAGTAAATAAAAAGTTGATATTTGGAAACAACTTGTTACAACGAATTGAACAATATCATAGATGATAATATTATTATTTATATATCTGTTCAAATATGTGGTCAAACTTAGACACTAAATAGTGACATAAAGTGAAGTTGACAATTTAAGCTGGGACGGAGGGAGTATATTACTTGATAATAGTTTTTTGTATATACAATAAAATGGTCGAAGTTGGTTAAGACTGACTCCAAGAGTCCAAATATGTCAAAACTCGTGGGACGGGGGGAATATTACTTTATATACTTACTTCAAATCACTTGAAGAAGCATCATTAAATTTATTACTTTTAATGTCATACAAAAATGTGATTAGAAACCTTATATTTTATTCTCAATAAATATCTCTCATACACTAGTTTGTTATATACTTTTGTACCTTTTGATATGGATTAAAGTTTTTTTCTCTTTAAAAATGATTACGAGTGCATATTAAATTTATCTTATTTGTATTTAAGACAATGTAAGTTTATAGTGAAAAAGAAAATGATTAGTACATTAGACATGTTTTAGACCCATGACTCAAAGATCCATCAAATTTGGTACATGTCTAAGATTTTCGAATCATGTGGGTCTGAATCGAGTTTGGGTTTAGTTATATCTTTAGGGTTGAGTCAGGGTTTTATTAGATCCGACCCGTGCATGCCCTTAAATAACCCATAACTTTTGGCTATTAGGATTTATGTGATTATAAGTGAGTGGAGGAAAATGAATTGAAAGAATGAAGAAAAGTAAAATAAATGAATAAAAATAACCTTAAATTTGCCATCGTTAGAAAGTGCCAATGTAAAAAAAACATTTCTAACTAGAAAGGATGCCAATATTAGTAAAACGATAGTAGTATTTGAAGTTTTATTTCATTTGTTCTTAATTAAAATAGTTAAGGAGTGTGATTAAAGTAACAACTTGAAATTATTCAAGATTGTAGAAAAGCCTAATAATCTAGTAATGAACGTCCGCCAAATTTGAACTGAAATATACTTATAATAGCAGAATGAAATTAAGTTAAATTATATTAAATTTAAATAAATTAAACAAGAAAATCAACTAAATTCATTGTTATTACCATAACCTAGAAGGTAATACTCCTGTGAGATTATATAGATTTAATGCTTTTGTTCTGGTCATGAATATTTGTACTACCTTCGTTTTGATTGGATGTGACACCATAGATTTATGTGCTTAGATTTTGATGAATAAAATGTGTGGATGGAATTGAATTTAGGAATGAAAAAATAAAATGAGTGTATAAAATTGAAGGAATCTTAATTTAAAAAGAAAGTGTGTTAAATTAAAAAAAAAAAGTGTTACATCCAATAAAATAGAAGGAGAAATAGGAAATATAGGGGCAGGTCGTGAATTATTTTAGGCGGTTTCCAGATTCATCAGATTGTTGCATTAGTTTAGTCAAGTAATGAACAGTAACACGTAAGACTAAAAGTAACATTTGTCAACACCAGGACGACCGCTGTATTTTTTAATGTTCGTTTGGTCAATAAATAAATGGTTCCCGCTGCCGACTAAAAGGAGCATGTTTTTGTGTGGCTATTTACATAATTAAATTTATAACTCTAACTTTAACCTGAAGAGTTCGTCTCATCTAAACTTTAGGCAGAAGTCTTTATGCAATTATAGTAATATTTTAGCTCCAGAGATCTATCTATAATAATTTTACAGAGATCTATCTCTAATAATTTTACATTGACCTATCACTAATATTTTTCAGGGGCTTTTTAATCCAATTTTTTCCTATCATTTTTCCGTCATCTGCAAAAAAAATCAATTTTTTTAAATATAATCATCGAATCGAAAATTACAAACATCAGCAAAAAATAGCAGAACATCAATGAAAAATTAAAAAAATTATCAATAAAAAAATTGGAGCAAAAAATATATTAAAAACAAATAAAACAAAAAATATTAAAAATCAAATAAAAATCGATAAAAATAGAAAAAACGTCTACTACAACTAACAAAACATTAACTAAAAATCATAAAAACATCAACAAAGTTTCAATTATCAATTTTTTTAAAACTACAAAAATAAACTAATATCAACCAAAAACTAAAAACATCAATTCCTATCACCTAAACTTCACGCAGAAAATAATAAACGTCAACATAAGAAAAAAAACACTACAAAAAATCAACTATGTCACCCAAAACTACAAACATCAACTCGTATCACCTAAAACTCATCGAGAAAACACGAAAGGAAAAAATGGTGAAAAATATCAACTCATATAACTCCAGAAAAAACTACAAAACATCAACTCATATCAACTAAAACTCACCCGAAAAATGAAAAACATCAACATGAGGAAAAAAAATAAAAACATCGACAAAAAAACTACATTACCTCTAGAGTATAAATTATTCACTAAAAAAAATCATAAAACATCAACAAATAAAAAAAATCAAATATCAACTTATATCACCAAAAAGCTACAAACATCAACTCCAAACACCTGAATCTCATCCGAAAAATGAAAAACATCAGCATCAGAAAATACCAGAAAATCATACATCAACAAAAGTTCAATTATCAGTTTTTTTTAAAAACTACAAACATCATCCAATATCAGCCAGAAGCTAAAAACATAAATTCCTATCACATAAACTTCACCAGGAAAATGAAAAATGCCAGCATGAGAAAATAAAAACAC
>JAULKK010335968.1:0-20641 GCA_032355705.1 Rubia peregrina | reverse complement strand
AAATAAACAATACTAATTGAATAATACAAATACAGGGCGTGGTTAAGTAAAATACAGGGCGTGATATAGCGATCCACATTTAAAACTCCCATTTTCATCACATGACTCTATGTTTAGGAAATGCATTTTAGTTCTCAAATTTTATATTCTTAAAATCTGCAATGACTTGTGAGTATTTGTTAGTGGATGGTATTACTACAAGAAACACCACATTTTATCTCAGTTTTAGAGGGTTATTCACCTAGATTATTTTTAGAAAAAAAATTGAGATAAAAAGAGGCATAATGAACCATTACCTCGATTCACGATCGAGGTATTTTCTAAAAATAATCAAGCTAAAACACTTTGACCAACATCGGCAATTGATAGATGATTGATGTTGGTCATTGTTGCATATGACTAATAGGGAGGTGAGCGATCCATGTCGATTGCTACAAAGTGCACTATTGATGTCGGTTAGCACGATCGAGATCTGTCATGAAATGGTGGATGATTTAGTTGACGTCGATTCTGGAGTTGATTGACGTAGGTGGAAATAGCATGTTTGTGTTGTTCACTATGGACATCTATCATTAATTTGATTGCGTCGGTCAACTCATTTGAAAAAGAAGCCCACCACAAATACATTAATATAATAACATGTTAAAAACATAAAATAATTAGAGAAAGGTGTGTTTTTAACCCTATGTTTTGGGTAAAAGTGTAGAAATGACCTTGTAAAATCTGAAGGTGCAAAATTAACCATTCAATTCGCTGACCGAAATGTCAAATGCAAAAATAGGTGGAAATCATTGAAATGACCATTTTACCCTTATATTAAATAAATAACAAATTCACAAAATAGTGAAAGACAATAATACCCTGCTTTTTAACAAAAACCTTCTTTATTTTGTTTTCCATTTTCGTCACCCGCCTCCCTCTTCTCTACCGCTGCTCACCGCCTCATTCTTCTTCTCCTTCTCCTTCACCTAATCCTTTCGGAGTGGTGCTGATGGGGTTAGCTCGCGATCCCTGTGCCTTCCTGATGGACAAAGACAATGCAGTTCCACTGTAGATGTCCTTGTTGATCGACATTGATGGAGTTTTCTTTGGCGGCGATGATGTTTGTTCCCCGGTGGCGGAATAGAAGAAACTGATGGCTTGGGCGTTGAAGGCACTGGAGTTTTCTTTGATGGTGATGATGGAGCTGGGGTTTTCAGAGGGAGGTGGTGATGGGAGGTGATGGTTTGTAGTGGCTAGTATTTGGATGTTGGTTCTCTTGGATATGGGAATTTGCTATCGAGTTTTCATGGCCGACGACGATAGGCGATCTGTGATGGTTGGCGGCGGTGTTAATGTTGAAGATAGAGCTGAAGAAGAAGAACACACTTTCAGCGGTGGCGGCACGGCGCCGGAGGCACGACGACACGGTGGAGGCGCTAGTGGCAGGTGTGAACATGGTGTGTTTGGAGAAGATGAAAGAGAAGAAGTAGTCTCGGGGGATAGAATTGTCATTACAATTGTAGTTTTAAGTCCAAGGGGTATTTATGTCTTTCTATTATTAGTCAATGCCGGATTTACATCGGTCAACGCCAAAAATTGGCCATAGGGTTAAAATTGAACATTTTGACTATCTTATATGGGTACTTCTATACTTTCAGATTTTACAAGGTCATTCCCGCACTTTCTCAATCTTATAGGGTTATTTTTGCACTTTTCCCAAATAATTAAAAAGAAGTTATAAAATTCTCTTGAAATGAAGTCTATTAATGATACTTATTCTCCATTACATAATCTATATAAAGTGTAAAGTCTAGATTTAATTAATTGGAAATTTGTGAAAATTATGCAAATATGAAATTGTTATGTTGTAACATCAACGAAGGAGGGTATGCGATATATGGAATGTTGAGTTGTAATCCGAGATGCTATATTTCGTCCAGGAGGTTTTTGATTGGAGAATATATCAATTCCTATATTTATGAGATTGGATTAGATGTATGGAATAGGGATTGATATGTGATTATCCAGTTATGGTTGAGGTATGGACGAGATATTCTAATTCCTCACTTCAAGAGATTAAATTTGGTAATTCCTATCTCCAAGAGATTTGATTGTTATCAGAATATTTTATGGAGAAGCAATTCCACGTGCACAGAAATTGATGCCAAAATTGGAGAAAGTTTACATACAGGTTTTCGATACTCAGAAGTAGCCAAGAGTTTTGAGTCTGTGTTCCAATATGATCAAAAACTTTTGATCAAAGTTCATAATTGTATACCTTAATTTCTCGAGAGGAGGAGATCTAGCGTCAACGAGTTTCGAGGTCAGAGGAGTCTGATCAAGGCGGACCGGTAGCAAGGGGAGCTTGCGAAATCCACATGCTGTAATTAGAAAAGATAAGTATAGTTGTATGGTGTGCATTGTACTGTAATTTTCTGATTAGTGTCTTCATTCTGAACTGGGTCAGGCCCCGCAGATGTAGGTGAAGTTCACCAAACTGCGTAACCAAACCTGTGTGTTTTTGCTTTACTTTCTTACATACTTGGTTAGATAAATGATGTTGGAATATAGTTGCAATAATTGATAAATTTAGGTAAAATGAATTTCAATTGGTATCAGAGCTAAGTCACTTACTCTTGCCTTGGTTGTGTTAAGGAAAATGTGATCCAGTTTTACCATGGCGACCAAAGAAGGAGTTTTAGTGTCTCGTCCACCACTATTGGCGGGAACGATTTACAATTATTGGAAGCACGCGTGATATTCTTCATCAACTCACTTGATGAACTGGTGTGGCATTTTGTGGAAACAGAATGGAGTCACCAAACTGAGGATGTAGAATCTAGCTCAAACGAAAAGGAGGGAGAATCAAGTACGAAGAATCGTAAACTCAAAGACAAGTCACTTGGACTCCTGTTGAACTGAAAGCTTCAATAGCTAACTCCAAAGCGTTTAATGCCATTTTCATGTCAGTGGATGAAAGTCAGTTCATACTCATCTCCACTTGTTATTAGGCAAAGAAAGCTTGGGATATTATGCAAACAGTTCATGAAGGAACATGTTGTGTAAGTGAATCCAAGCTTCAGATGTTGGCCACAAAATTTGAAGAATTGAAAATGGAGAAAGCTGAGACTATTGCAGTATTTAATGGGAAGCTGACAGACATATCCAACATGGCTTATCGGCTTGGCAAAACTTATAAGTGAGGTAAAACTTGTGAAGAAAACCCTAAGATCTCTGCCTCAAATATTCTCACACTACAAGAAACAACACCTATTACCTTGGTTCTACAATGGTTTTTACCTCGGTTTTCAGCCATGAAAAAACCGAGGTAAATGTAGCGTATTAAAACTGTATTTTTACCACAGTTCATAACTGAGGTAAAAAATATCTTTTACCTCAGTTTTTTGTGCAACGTCGGTAGGTTTTACGTGCGACATCGCTCATAGCACTAAGGCCGATGATCAGATATGCGAGCTGCGACATCGATCAACACAATGTCGACATACATGACGAACAACGTTGGCTATACAAAAAAATGTAGTTTGAGAGGTAAGTCTGCGACGTCGTTGTATAGAACAGCAACATCGCGCGCTGTGGAGCACCCATGTCGTGTGCATGCTGACGTGGAACGGTGAACAATACGGCGTCGTTTTGAATGGCTAATGTTGGGAAAAAAACTTTACACATCGGTTCTATATGCAACGTCGCTTATGCGTCGCATGATTACCGGTATGTGAGATGTCGAAGATTAATCGTGGAGAGAACGTTTTTGGTACAATATTATAATATTAAATATTTGATGAAACAAACAATTGTTCGTTGATAACCATTACATGTTATTTAGTATTGGATTACTTTGGAAGTGGTTAAACATCATACAACAAACAATTATTATTCAATTCATGTGGGAAAATTAACAATTTCATGTTAAAATCCCCAAAAATATAACTTATGTTATAAATACATGTTACAACATATAATAATACATAAGTTTGATATTAAAATTAAACATTAAATGTATTGAACCTCTATATTGTCTACATTGTAAGGCATTGAAACTGTTTGGGCGATTAGTGAAATGACAAGTTATCCATCTACAGTTCATTGATAACTCTCGTTGTCCTGTTACACCCAATACACAATAAACAAAATTTATTTTAGAATTGAACAGTCACGAAATGAAAAACACATAATACAGTCATACGGAGACGACTTGAATGTCAATATAGGAAAAAATAATATTCGTAAAAGCGACGTCGCAAACTATAGTGATTGATGTCGCTAAGTTCAACCTACGTGCGACGTCGGTCATTCAAGATATTTCATGCTTTTACTGACATGTACGATGTTGGTCTTAATTCGATTTTATATCGCAAAGGCCGACTAACAGTGACCGACGTCAAACATTCATATTTTGTTCATACGAATAAGTAATTATTGTAGACAATTAGCCCTAATCTAACCATTTTTTCTCATTCCTTACAAACATGGCATCATCTTGGAAACAAAAAATAATATACACAATATAACATGTAACACAATCATCATATTTCATACATCATGAAAATATACAAGCTTTGATCAATGACAAAACTAACATATAGAAGGTATGGTAATTAAATTTCTAAATTAACATTGAATGTATGGAAAACTACCTCAATTCATTTGAACCCGAAGATGCTCCATCATCGGATACTTGTTGATGTTTGAGAAAAACAAATTGATTGAGCTCTTGAATTGTTGTAATGGTGTGAATGGAGAGGATGGTATGGATTAGGGTTTGGAGAAAGTGTGTTAAATATGAGAAATGGGTAATGGTGCTGATATTAATGACTTCAAATTTTGGTTGGGGGAAATTTTGGTTCAAATTTTCTGCTCAAATTTTTGTTTCCCACTGAAAATTTCTTTATGACCAACGTTGGTCTTTGTTCGGCCGGGGATTCCCATTAGGCAACTAGCCTGCGACGTCCCACATAAGGGCCAAAGGGTAATTTCTTAAAAGTGTCGTAAAATATTCCATGTCAAGATTGGTGTCTCTTCTGTTGACCCTTTTAATCTGATATTGGAACAATATTGTCGGTAAAATATGAATAAAAAATGTTATATACAAATTACATTTGAACTTCTACCACTTTCTTGGAGGGACCTAAGTGTAAATATTAAAAAATTCACCGGTGGTCCCAAACTCGATTTCGATCGTCCAAAAAAGAAACGCTGTCATCTTTATTCAAACTTATAATAATCGAGAGTAACAAAGAAACTACTCTTATTCCACATAGTCTTCCACAAGTTCTTCCAACTAACCCATTGTATCCTTATAAGTAATTATCTACAATTTACTCTAGACCACGTACTAACGGTTCTAAAATATGATGGATGGAATTTTATTTTATTTTTTTCATAAAAAACCCAAGAATAAGAAAATTCATGTGATTATATGTGGTGAAATTTTTTCTTCCCACAACGCTTATCTTAAGGGTATTGATGGAAATACTAATACAAATGGCGGACGATTACCCCGGTTTGCGTCCCTCTTATACAATACGCATAATCTCCATATCAGACATTTGACCTTATGGTTTGGTGCAGAGTTCTGAAGCATTGTGAACATGCAAGAAAGTTTGGACCATAGTGTAATTTTTACAAAGTTTCTTCATATACTGCCTGTGAGTAATTTGGGCCCATTCCATTAACCCTTTCATGCCTAAATTGGAACTTCTTGGTCCTAACAATGTGAAATAGATTAGGGTATCTCCAAATTTTCATTTCCACTTCTCCCACATTTGTGGAGGAGCTAAGTGCAAAAATTAAAAAGTTCATTCGTAATCCTAAAAGCAATTCCAAACCTTTGCCATCTTCAGTCAAACTTATAATCCCTAAAAATAATTTTTTAAAAAAAGGCATGATCCCATGGAGACTTCCCAACCAAGATCTTCCAATTAACTTTTGCATACTTATAAGTAACCATTCATAATTTACTCTAAACCACGTACTAGCGCTTGCAAAAAACTGATGCCCAAAATTTCAATGACATACTAATTCATAAAAATGCAGGGATATGTAATTTCGTGGGATTCCATGTTGTGAAAATTATCACCCTTCTAGCGCTAATCGTAACGGTATTAATGGAATTAATACTAATAAAAATGAGGCATGAATACCCCGGTTCGTTGATGCCTCAAACAGAATAACATGATTTTGAAAATGAGGGATGAATACCCCGATTCGTTGATGCCCCAATTTTTAAAATTGGAATCTACAATTTTTCATTTCTCCCTCTCCCACCCTCTTGGAGGGACTGAAGTGTTAAAACTAAAAAGTTCACCTGATGTGGTAAAATTGATTTCAATCGAACCAGAAATTAATAAAGTTCATGGACAATTATAAAATTCAATAAGTATTTCTAATATGCTGTAAAGCGTTATTAAAGTCAATTATATTTGTTTTGGTCAAATGCGGGCCCATTTGCAATGCTAGTGGGTTGAAATGGTGAGGCCCAAAATCAAAGTTACCGATGTCGGTCATATATCGGTAGGGTCGATTAAGGTGAAACGTCGTACTAGCCAAGTGAATTTCACTAGGGCTCTAAAAGACTATATATATGGAGCCCATCTCATAAATAATTTCAAAATTTTAACTTTTCCTTGAATTCCAACAGTCCTTCAAACATTTTTCTCAAAGGTATGTTTTCTTGATTCTTTAGATTTCTTTCAAATTTCTATTTTTCGTAGGCATTGTTATGTATATGGATTGTGAATTGTGTGTTTATGTTGTTTATTTCGAACTATTTCTATGGATTAGGATTCTAGGGTTTACACATTTCATTCCCATCATTCCTTTCGATTATGTGTCTCTTACATTCATTTAGAACCTATACATTCTCTGGTTTTTTGCTATTTTTTATGTTGCTGTTGGGTTTTTATTCGACGTTGCTCGACAGTCTTTTCCACTTCGTCCCATGCTTACACTTTATCTTTGAATAAGACATTGTACTTATCTTGGTTAACCTATCGGTTTTAACGATAGGCCTGCGACATCGAATGCACATTTCGACTCAAACGATTAATTAAATCGATTTCAACTTGACAAATTTCTAGCTATCACTATACATTTCATCCGTGAAAATATGATTTTCAGGAATCATGCCTGACGATGAAGGTTCGAGTAGTTGTGTCCCAATTGAGGTGAGCGATATTTTGTTTAGAACATAAATTCTTTAGTATTCTAATTTAATCATTACTAATTTAATTGAGTATATTCAGATGAGGACTGTGTGCACAATCATTCGGAGATATCATACCGTGTTTCGTACATACGTTAACCTATACGAACTTCATTTCAAGTCCAATTTCGGTAAGTCATTTCCTTTTACGCATGAATTTTATTTTCGATTATAATTGTCTTTTATTTATTTTCGTATATACTAACTGTGGTTTTCTGTTTTATAATTTAGTACATCCCCAGCCAATTCGAACCACTCCTACCAAAGTTTAAGATGCATGTTGTTTTGAGGTGATGTGGAAAGGAGTATCACATGCACTACTGGAGGAGCAGGAGGCTAAAAACCCTGACCCCAAAGGGTTTTAACGAGTTCCTTCACAGAGAGGACCTAAAGGTTGGGGACACGCTCTACTTCGAGCTGGTTGATAGTTCTACACCCATAGTTTTCAATGTCATAATCCTACCCTATTAGTAAATTTCTAACAAATTATGACAAACACCAGTAAAATTAAGTCTATTTTGTTGAATGTGATGTTCATCTAATTTAATCTTGAATCTATTTTTTGAATGTTATTTTTATGTTATTGAATCATTAATATTTAACCTACCATATGAAACAAAAAAATTATGCTACGATCATACATAAAACTATAAAAGACTTGTATGTAATGATTAATTTATTTCTACCATTCTTAAAATAGCAAATATTTGTGTTCGCCAATCTTTTTTAATATATTCAAATTGTTCACCAACTATTTTATTTAGTGTTTTAGGGATAAAATTATTCGTATTGGTCCTTGACAGGCTCATTTGTTATGCTAGTGGGCTTAAATATTTTGACCTACTTACTCCTGCAACGTCGCTATAGAGTCGATCGTATGTCGACTCAAGCAATATATGTGTGACATCGTACAAACGAGACCGACAACACAAGGTCCCAAAATAACATCATCTTGAAACGGCTATAAATAAAGAGTCCCCCATAATCATTTTAAGTTTATCATTTCCAAGTTTCCCGTGAATACCAAGAGTCTCTCCACCCCTTTCCTCTTCTCCTTTGACATGGGTATGAATTTGTACTCTTGTAGGGCCTAAAATTTTGTAATTGTTACTTCACCTTGTTTAATCTAGCTTTTTGTAAGGGTTGAATTTTTGGTTTTCTAGTTCTTACTCAGATTTGTTAGGGTGTTAAGTTTTCTTACATGTAAACCTAGGTACTATTTTTTATTTGTTTTTGGACATTTTTGTGCAATTTTTTCTTCTTAATGCATCATTTTTTTTCTGGGATTCTATTTTTTTACCGTTGCTGTCTCGGATACATGCAAAGTCGGTATCTAGTCACACACCATTTGGTTGATGCACATTGTGTGGGACGTCTCACATTCTTACTTCAAGTTATGCATGAGATGGAGCAGTCATCTCAATTAAATATCGGTAATACCAATGTCTTACGCTGTCCCATGTAGGCATTTAAGTTAACTTTAAATTTCTTTCTGCAACCTCGTTTCTGCGTCGGTCATGATATCAGTCATGAAGACTAACCGTTGACAATCGTTGGTACATGTCAACTAAGCCACTAGTTTAGACGACATGTTCCCACGACACATGGCCGACGTTGCACGTTGTTTTTATAAGCCTATCTTGCCCTAAACATTTTCATTTTATATTTAGGACTAATTCTTGGTGAAGGATCCACAATCCCCCCTTTTTCCAGGTATTTTACCATTTTACATATATATATATATATATATATTTACAAATACATATACTTTATCAAAAAATTGTTTTAATATAGTTCTCTGCATAATTGAGAAACCCCAAACCGATTGTGTTCGAGTTTGAACACCATAAAATGGCTCCTGATAGCTCGTTTTTCCACTTTACTTTGAAGAAACAGTACTTTGGGAAAAGTCCAACTTTTGTAAGGACTAAAACTAGCCAATAATTAAAAGTATGAAATTATTTGATTTTCAGTTAATACTATTTGTTTTTAATTGCATGTATACATATTCATAATGATTATTTTTTTCTAAATTAGTACATCCCGAGGGAAATTGTACCACTTATGCTAAATGAGAAGACCCCCGCTATGCTGAGGTACTAATGGACATAGTGGCACATGAACTACTCGGTGCAAGGGAAAATCGAGGCCCTATCCCTGAAGGGTTTTGCCGAGTTCCGTTCCGGTAATAACCTATGCATTGGGGACACCTTATTCTTCGAGGCCATAGAAGCCGGGGAGCCGATTGTATTCAAGGTTATCATAATGCGAGTGGATTGAGTTTATTGTAATTTCTATTCGAATATTGGAACTGGACAATTATTATTAATATTCAAAGTTCTATGTATTAATTTGTAAGGATATTTTCATGGTCAATATTTTTCTAATAATTTTACTACCTTATTTGAACAATATGTAATTGACTATATGTGCGATTTGATCCGTGCGTGATTTTTTAAACCATTTCCAACCGTACCATTCAACATCATTTTCTACAATGTTTTAATTCAAAAACAATGAACAAATACTTTTGTAGATCAAAATCAATAATTTTCATACTCCCTCCGTTCATTAATGTGTGCCACACTTTTTAGCCTGTTTTCTCAAGGCATTTTTGACCATTAATAACGTTTGATGCGTATGTTAATATCATGTAAAATTTTAATGTTTGAAAAGTACATGCTACGTATAATCCAACGATACCTTACATGATAATAATACTACTTATATATTACATGAAATTTATGGTCAAACTTGGCTTGGGAAAGTTGACTGAAAAGTGTGTCAAATTTAGCTGAACGGAGGGAGTAACATACACTAATTGTCTTTTACATTCCCAAAAACTTAAACCGATGATGGGATGTTGAGAGGAGAGAGAAACGCCAAACCGAAAAATAGTGTACCACCCCAAATTTCTTTTTAATTTCCTTTGTTTTTGCCACCTTCAAAATCTTTGGTTGATTATTATTCAACTATTTTCAATCGTAACATAACAAAACTTACCTTATTGAATTTTAAAATTAAAATTCCTCATTTTTCAAAGTCAGTCCTACTCAACTTTATCATCTAAAAGTTCTATCTTTACTTATCTCGGACGTCGGTCGTTCATCACACACTATGTCAGTGAAAACGACATAATAAGCTATTTTGGAAACCATCTTAATACATCCAATGCGACATTGCACGCTATTCGTTAAGATTATTTACTTATTGTTTTCCCCTTTTACTTCAGTTAATATAATATTCGAGGTACAAACCCTATTATTTAGCTCATTCTTTAACCGAGGTAAAAAACATTATTTACTTTGAAAAAATTAACTGTGGTAAAAGAACTTTTTATCTCGGTTATTTGTCCTAAGCCAAAAAATCAAGGTAAAAGGGGTGAAGTAATAGGTTATGTTTCTAGAAGTGTTTCCACGTTGTTCATCGAGCATAATAATTTTTTAAAATTAGATGTTAAGATGAGTTTAAAAAAAATATCACATGCGCTATTTTCTTATTCAGAAATTAATTTTATATTTACGTATGCAAAGTTTTACTCACAAATAATATTTCAGTAATTTACGTACGGGATGAAGGGAGTATCAAGCATTAAATATCAGAATTGATTTATTGATATCGCCAAATTGTGGGCAGGAATTCACTAGTTTTGACCACATATAAATAACCTTTGTTTCACCTAAGAATATACCAATGTCACTAAAATCAATTAAACTAGGGCCGGATACTCTAAATATGAACGCGTACATAATAGAGTAATATACCTAAGTTTATAACGGTACATGCAATAAGAACTGCAACAATGATTACTCTCATATTAATATAGCAAAAGGGAGTTCGGTATTTATTAACTAGTTACTCTCAACGAGTATAAAGATAGTGTACGAGTAAATTTCAATGGTCAACCTAATGCGCACAAAAAATTCTTTCTATTTTGGTCGTCGAGATTTGGTTCCAAAATACATGTTAAGATAATTTAACTTGATCAACAAAAATTTTATAACGATCTAGGATTTTAAAAATGTTTTAGCCAGTTCCCTTCTTGTTCACGAGGATGTAATAAATACATATTCCATCTATGATTCCATATATGCCTTACGCACTATCTTCTATATTACTTTCATACAAAATGGATTGAAAACTGTTTGATCATAAAGAATAAATAAATATTACAAGATATAATTGAGTACAATGATCATATTACTATCGATAGTATATACATACACCAATTAGTCAAGAAATTAATACAATAAGTAAAGGGTGTAACTAAAACAATCCGTCAGCTTCAAAAAATACTAACGAGATATACTTTATGTTCATATTCAACTAGTCCTAAATTAATCCAAGTACATTTCGATCTGATTTAGAAGATTAGTAAAATTAATATCACTTTTTACCTACTGGATTGATCCAGGCAAGTCAATCCCGGAACCATCTCTGCGCATCAACAGCCACGTAACTTCCTCACGCATTAACTCCATTCTGTACCGGAATTCAAAATCCATTCAAGTGCCCCACGACATAACATCTCACTGGCCCCACTGGGGAATATAATCATTCCCCACAACCACCCCTACCAATACATCACCACCGCCTATTCCTACTCCCACCAATTCTCACCAACTTAATTCCCCATCCATAGCAGATCACAGAACAATGAACATAAAAATATTTAACCCAAAGATGGATTTGATTTAAGCGAAAAATATTGGTTTCAATCACTAAAACATACCATTAATCCAATTTTAATTTGAAAGCGTAATTCATGATGCCAACCATTAAGTTGTTTGTGTGATGATGGTTGCGTAAATCAATATACTCGAATTGAAACTCTGGCGATACAAAAAAAACTAGTATTTCATGTTGTTTAACATTCGTCTTTTACGCGTAACGTCGATTCAAAGCGAAAATTGGAAGGTTGTAGGTTTCATGGGTGGGGCTCAAGCAGATTATGAGGGAGCATGATATGGGAAAATGGATTTTGTGTCGGATGAGATTAGTCAATTAGTCTCCGTAAAATAATTTTGGAGAGAACAGTGGAGGGTTTTGAATAAAAGATTGCCCATGTGAAACTTCCCTAGTCAGATGCTAGTAATAATTGTTAATTAGGCATAAGGGTTATCCATTAATAATTTCCACATTAATGAAATAAAAATATACGTAGATGCTAATTAATTAAAGAAAAATAATGAAATGAACATAAATGAAATCACAAAACATAAGAAATGAAAAAAAAACAAAGAAAGGACCAAAATAAATATGATTTTTAAAACTAAATCAAACCAAAAATTAAATAATTTGAATTTAAATAACCCAAACTAAATTTAGAATACGATTTTTTAATACCTGAATTAGGTAAACCTTATTTTGGTTTCGCAACTGAAACTCAACCTGAAATCTAAGATTTTTTTTTCAAAATTTTGTTTGATTAATGCAATTCTTATTGATCTTTAATGTCAAATACCATGCTAAAATACTTATTTTTCAAATTGTATTGTAGTTGGATTTTTTTGGAATATTTGTGTTTGATGATGTATAAATTAAATTACATATTTTTATAGATTTAAATTAAATTAGATATCTTAGTAATTGTGTAAATAATTTCCATGAATTCTGTCTATTTAGTTTAAAATCAAATTCAAACCAAAACTAAAACCAAATTCCAAAGTTTGTTTGGACAATTCAGCTTTTTATGTAATTTGTTTTAGTTACCGTTTTGAATTTTTTGGGGACAAAACCTAGTAACCCAAACTATTTAAATAAACCAAAAACCAATGAAGCTGACCCGATACACACCACTGCCGCGTGATAAAGCTGGTGCAGTAAATAAACAGAACTTTCAAATGCAATCTGTGCGTACCATTGGATTAATTGTGTTAGTCATCTACCACTCCAAATTCAAATATTGGACATCATTGAAGTTGCTCTAATTTCAGAATATGAACTAATTGATAACTGGGCACTAATGAACTCGAGTACACTTACCAAAGCAATTTACCAATGGATAGGTAAATTAATATTCTAAATTTTTAAAGTGAGGTAAAAATATTAATTTATATATCGTTTAATCTTAAAATGATGTTACTAGGGTGATAGAATGTAAAAACCACAAATAATTGTGGCTGTGTGTATTCATATATATAGTGCATACAAAGAGTATACAAGACAGAATTAGATATGGAAAATGATATATACAAAACCAACCAGAAAGGGTATTCCTTTCTTAACCTGATTCTAATTGATCTACAATTCTATTACGATTAATATTTTAAGTTGAAGTTATGAAGATGATTTCATGAAGAACACTATACTCTTTCTCACTGGGTTTTTTAGTGAGCAAGTGTGATCATGAAGATAGTTTGCTGAAATAATTTTAGTTAGTTTTAATTTTAGAATATGGCCTTTGATTCAACCATATTGACTTTGAAAGAATCTTGCTCGGCCTTGGATTTATGATTTGATTAGAATTAATTTAAATTGGTTATGATTAATTAGATTAGATATGGTAATATTAGATAAGACAATATTCATTTAAGATTTTCTCTTGAAGAATCCGGCCATAGCTAGATTTAAATTATGTATTTTTAAATTATGTATTTTAGTTTGATATGGTTTTATCTTTTCTTAAATCTGTCATAATTCATTCCAGTTTCTAACAGAAATCAAATACATGTGTTCTTTCTGATTTGTACTGGCTGAACCTATACATATAAGCAGGGGATGGTATTCAATATTTTAATTATCTTTTATCAATCATATATTCAGAATTTGTGGTCATACTCTTTTCTTATTAAGAGTTAAACTGTTAACGTTGTCTATTATAAATTAGTGCTTTGAACCGTTGGATTCTTTGTGTTAATTTAATGCAATTAATGCTTGGGTTCGTGAGAATTAGTCCCTTGTGTTAATGAAGATCATAAAGTTGTGTTTTTCCTAGACTTCATCCGTGTCTTCTTGATTTCAAGAGGGTGCTACGATTAACCTTCATTAAAAGTGATTCGAGAAAATACGGTGAAATGGGCAAGACAAGCTTTACGTGATGATGCATCTTCTCCCATGACCATTTTAATTATTAATATTTTTGTGGTTGGATTACGCACAATCAACCAAATTACATATACTAATAGGACTAACTAAGAGGCATCCCACTTGAATTTGTTGGAACCCAACGAAGGCTGAAACTCTATTCATTTGAATAGTAGGGGAAGCCCTCCAAAGAACACCCAACTACATCACCACCATCGAAGCCCAAACAACTAGGACTAAATCTTCACGGACCACCAACAACTTGGGAACAACAGTGTGGACTACCAACACAGTCCTACAATGATGGGTTATTCCTATAAAGAAATTGGTCTAAAATGTAAAATTGACAAGGGTATGATTTGAACTTTGATATAGATTCAAAATATTATTATCGTAATACCATTATAAACTTTTCTTATGTATTATTGTAAAGTCGTTATATAGGTTATGCAATGGAGATTGACTCCTGGTTGTTGACTTTAATCCAGAGTATTTTAGTACTTCTTTGTAGTAATTATACTTCCTCCATCCTAGCCAAATCTACACAAAATATTTTTTGGGTCAAAATTGTTTTGACTACATATTTGAATAAATATATGAACAATAATATTATCTTATGAGATATTGTTAGATTTGTAGTAACATGTAGTTTCTAAATATTAACTTTTTTATGGGTAGTTAGTATATGTAGTTGCATTTATTTAAAGTCAAACATGTTTATTGAAGACCATGAAAGTGATTTTGTGAAAATTTGGTTGGGACAGAGGGAGTACATTTTTAATATGTTATTGTATCGATGGTTGTGCGATATGCTTCCATTTTGCTCGAGTTTACTATTATTTCATATTAATGATCAATTTCGGTCGTATGTCGATTCACTATTGGATCTAAGAAAACCAAGTGAGCGAAATCAACGCTGATATTGGCAGAAAACAACAGAAAAAGGCCAGTCCAACCGAAGTTAGCCAACCTCGGTCAATATTTAATGTGATGTCGACCGTGTTATCAATTTCATAGAGAGAAGACCAATATTAGTTCAGTACTCGATAGCAACCATCAACCGTTATTGGTTCAACACTTGATAGCGACCAACATTGGTCAAACACTCGATAGCGACCAACATTGGTCAAACACTCGATAGCAATCGACATTGGTCATTAAGTACCAGTCAGACATATGCCACACATACTGATGTTGGTTAGCTATTTGAGTTGATGTTTTATGTGTGTATCAAGTTTGCTGACGTTTATTCATTTTTGGTTGGTGTTTAGATGTAGTTTGCTTGAATTTCAGTTTCATCAAATATTTACTTTTAGTTTGTTAAGGTCTACTTTAGTTGATGTTTATATATCTACTATCATTTTATTGATAATTATGTATATTTTAGTTGATATTTAGATGTAGTTTGCTGAGATCTAATTTCAGTTTTTGAAGATTTGATACTATTTTGATTTTTTTTTGATTTTGATTTTTGATATTTAGTACATCTCAGTTAATGTTCCTGTTTTCAGTTTTTAAATTTAAGTTTGGGTTTTTTAATTGATGTTTTAGGTTTTTGTTTTCAAGTTTAGGTCATTGTGATTATAGATTTTTTTTTTGCATTCTTAATGGTTGACATTTACCTTATTTTTTCACTTGTTGGAAGAATGAAATTGAAGTACAAGTTGGTTGTGTTTGGCGCATGTGGCGAAGTTTGGTTGTTTCTTCTGATTCTTCTTTTTCACGAGCAATGAAAGTTGAGTTTCGTTTGAAGTGATGTTTCGTTTGAAGTGATGTTTCGTTTGATGATCATTGACATTAGACGACATTTATTCTAGTAATTGATATTCAACTCCTCTTTCCGTCCTAGTCGAATCTGCACACTTTCTTTTTTCATTTGTTCTAGGAAATCTGCACACATCTCTTTTAGAAAATGTTTAACATGTAATAAGATATTACCCTTGAAAAATCAAAATTTCACACCATTTTCCTCTCCCAAAAATTCACTCTCAATTTACTCACCTAAATATATCTCAATATTAACACAATCTCCACTCAAAATTTACACAATTTTCCCCTTTTTCAACACACAATATTCTCAGAAAATCATAATTCACATATAAAACAAAAATCTATAATCCATATTCACACACAACCCAGAAAAATTCATGCATGAAAAAGAAACAACCTAGATCAGTTCACACATACAACCAAAATTGGTTGTTGATGTGTCCATTTTATATGGTGATTTTGAGATTTTTTTGTACTCATTTTGGTAGACTTTTATACTTTGAACACTCTATTTTACCTTGAATTCCTATTATTAGAGTTGAGAGCGACTTTATCGCTTTTGTCACTTATAATAAGAATTTCATGAGACAAGGTAATTATCAAAGATTTGAAGACCCTGAAAACTCCATTTTGAAGACTTTGAAGACTTTTGAAGACCCGGAGAAAGGAAGAAGAGAAGAATACATGAAGACCAAGAAGTTAAGTCATTTAAGGGCAGGTTACTCTGGCCGTCGTGAGTCGCGACACTTTTTGGAATTTTTGTACTGTAAATACCCAACACTTTTTCTCTTCTTCCCCAACTCTTTTTCTCCCGACTTTTTATGTGAAAAACCCTAGGTTTCCTCTCTTTTCATCTTTTTTCTACTTTGATTTAATATTTGAATTGCTTTTGTTAATTAGTATGATTAGTAGTAGCCAATCATAACCTTGAGAGCCATTGATTAGGCTTCCATCCCATGTCTGGAGACTTGTATAAGCTATTTAATGCTTTATCTATTGTGCATTTAGTGTTCTTGAAATGAGTTGTTGAATTCATTTATGATATTGGAAGTTTGAGTATAGTAAGGGTCGACGGTTGATTAATTAAAGTCATACAGTTTTATTTGCATTTATGTATACTAACTCAAATAAAGGTTCATTATCTTAGTAATGTCAAGCATTAACTATTGATGTTTATACATAGATTCAACTAAGAGTTATTCGTTGATTACATAAAGTCAAACATTTTTATTCGTATTTATATATAGTAAGTCAATTAAGGGTTGAATGTTGATTAGTTAAAGTCAAACTTCATATTCGTTATTATATGTACTAAGTCAAGGAATGGTTGATCGTTGATTAGTTTATTCAACTTAGTTATTAGTTAAAATCAACAAAAGAAATGAACAGTTTTTGAAGTTAAGATTTTTTTCGCTTATCATTTTGTAGAGTGCAGCTGCACTCAGCATGCAAATGTTTCAGAGGAAATTTTTTGAAACTTTTGGCCAGAATATTTTATTTTTAGAATTTTCAAAATCACTTCAGCACCAGTGTTTTGAGAACCGGTGCTTGATTAATTAAACCGGTGACAAATATTTTCATGTACCGGTTTGGGCATTAGTGTTTTGTAAATCAGTGCTTTGTTATCATCGGTTTTCAAAACACCGGTTCTAATAAACCAGTGCTAGGGGGGAGTTTCCTGTTGTAGTGAATTATTCCGTTATATGAAATTTAATTTTCCAAAACTTAGCAATGTGTGCAGAGAATGAGAACTATACGATTGTTATTACAGTGAGTGAGTGAGTGAGCGGAGTAACTTAATAACGAGGGGGCAGTGAGTGCACAAGTAATTGAGTTGCATGAATATGAGCGAGAGCACTCTATTGGTGCCATAGCCTCCTGAAAGATTGAGTTACGACAGCGTCAGGGCGGGCATTCGGGTGGTTCTAGTCTGTCCGAAGAACGACCAGGGGTATGCATTTAAAAAAAATTGGGGGATATATTTGCATTGAAGAAATATCTAGGGTATAAAAGCACATTTTTCAAAATTGTATCTGGGCTAGGTAATATAGTTAAAAGGGGAAAATCTGTCATTTCATTTAATTTTGACTTGACTGAATTTTCAAGTGAGACCAGAGGCATATTTGCACTTTTAAAAAATTAGGGGTTATATTTGCACTTATCAAAAAATTGAGTGGTATAAAAGCACACTTTATAAAATTGAAATTAATACGAGGAGACACCTCGAAATTGATATTTACGGTGTTAATTTTGTATTTTACTTTTGTAACTTCTAATTTTCTAGTTCATTGAAAATTGTTTAATGTTGTATAACCTCTATCCCAATTTGGAATAGGAATAAAAATATCCATCTGTAAGTAGTATTTTTGATGTGAAAGGAGGTTGTTTGGTATGAGACATACAAACTGATACCCCATGTGTCCTTGGAAAAGGTTGAAACCCTCTCCCCCAAAGTCACCCAAAATAAAACCCTAGTTTTGGGGGACACCGCCGTCGCCGTCACCAGATTTGGCGGTCCGACAGCCCCCATATTTTGCTGTAGTTTCCCTCCCATTCTAGTATTAGAGCTGAAGTCGGAGAAGGGGAGACACAAACCAGACTGAAAGTCTGAAAAGAAACCTAGATGTAGCCTCATCACTGAGCGAAGAAGACATAGCTGCCCGATCTCTGACGCCAGAGAAGGAGGTGACCCATCACTCATCTTCCTGGAGAAGCTCGGTCGGGCGACGAATTCAGAGCAACGGTGCTAGTTCGTTGTTGCACGAAGAAGAAATAATTCTTCGCATGGAGAAGACAGAAATCAACGCTTGTTTATCATGCTGGCACACTGCCACTTTAGGAAGGAGCAAGGCTATTGGTGGCGGTCTGGAGGTGGCGCGCGACTCAACTCGGATCCAAAAAATAATAAAATGTAAAATTACGGAAATCTTTTCTCTAATGGGAATCAACAGAAACGTCACAGACCATGGTACTCAATCGTGGGTCAGATTCGTCCGAATGGGGCAATGACGGGTTTAGATCTGTAATGGCAGAACCAGGTCATCATATTGGACTAAAAAGAACATATGCTGATTTTTTGCTACTTTAGTTGGGCTGACTTCTCTCCCGTTCTCCTGGATCTGGTGCATTTGTGCCTTTACTTTGATTTCAGGTTTGTAATTTTATTGCAGCCTAACTTAGGTTTTTTTCTTCTATTATCTTTAGTACTAAGGAATTGTTTTGGCAAAATTGGGTCCTTTTTGTCTAGAGCAACTAGGAGGTTTCTACAAATTTAGGTTCTCCAAAGGCCTTTTTAAACGGTAGAACTTGGTTGGCTTCTAATCAACTCTCCAAAGTGGTGGGTTTATGAGAAATCCAAGTCAAAGTAGCTTAAATAGTTTACTTTTGGTGATCCCCTTTGAGGATAAAGAGTGGATTTACAGACCGCATCTAGTCTGGATAGGTACAGAATATTTAGATCGGCTGTAAGTGACTAGGATGTTTTAGACCATTTTTCAACTTCTAGAATGTCCATACTAGTTCGGGTTAGAGACCTTCAAAATATAGATAAATGTCAAGTTTAATGTTTGCTATTATGATTGCAATGAGTCGGGACTCGAGCTGATGCGTTTGGTGGAGTTAGGTTGACATGGTTGGGTGCAATCACAGCTAAGTGGACCATTCATCATGTGCTACATCCTCCATCCAGCCACCAAGATAGCCAGGACGTTGTGTTTGATTGCCTAGGAACAACTTCCTTAATAATTGATGGGTTTTAAGTCTCTATACGCAAGGTTTCTGTGGAGCATGCTCAGATACACCATGTCGGTGTGGAGCTCAAGTGGGAGGCTCTCTCCACTCACTCTTTTTTAGCCAGCCATGTGGGAATTCGTCCCACCTTTTAATAGATAATCCATCCATCCCGGAATAATTGATTCACTTTCAATTTTCATCTATCCTATATAAAATGACACATTTTAATTCTTACTCAAAATGGTAAAGAAAATGTTGTAAAATTCCTACAATATCCTCTTTAACTCAACAACTTTTTGACTAGACCCATAATGTTTTCCAAAATATTCCTACTTTTCACAAATATTGTTTGCCACATCAGCTTACATAAAATACCGAGTCAAAAATATATGTGTTAATTATTCTGGGACAGAGAGAGTATGATTTTTCTCATTTTGGCTATGATGTTCCATAGTACATCAAGCTCATCAATTGTAATAGAAGATAAACTAGCAATATTACTAGTTTATCAGCTAAAAGTAGATAGACTGCAAATTATACCTCATTGCTATATTTTTTAATGAGAAGAAGTCACTTTTGTTATAAAAAAGTTGGAAATGGTGGAATAGTGTCATTCAGTCAATGTGCATTTTTCATATATAGTTGAAGGATTAGTACGAATATAATTAATTCAGTAATTTTGAGTGATCAGAATATTTAGCTGAAAACCGCTTTTGTTCATCTAGCATCAATTATATTGGGCTTGAAGGTTATTATGACTAAACCTATAGGGTCACACACAAGATATACAATTGGATAAAAGAAATGACTATTGGGCTAGGAGCCCAGATAATATTTATATGAGAATTGAGTTTAGAACTCATTAAGTCTAATTGGGCTAGGCCCAGATTGACTTGGATTAGGGTTTCT
>JAULKK010335958.1:0-10686 GCA_032355705.1 Rubia peregrina | reverse complement strand
TGGAGCTTGCGATTGTGTCTTCGACCTTTTGCAATGACGTTCATGGACCATGCTTGGGCTGTAGGAAGAGAATGTGGAGTGTTGTTCCATGAATAACATCAATGGAAAGCTTATCACCTTTGGTTTGTTGGGAAATTGAGTTATAGTTTGAATAATATTTGTAAAGTTTAAGTTGTAGTTGTAGTTGAGCTTTGGTTGAGCTTTGGTTGAGTATTGATGTATGTATGTCTGCCTAGGAATAATACTGGGATTTGCTATTTTCTCTCGCATTGTCAGAAGAGATGAAAATGACTTTCATCTTGCAAGTAAACTAAGCATATTATATATATTTTTAAAGCATAAAATGATTATTCATATTTTTTTGGTATAATTCATACATATTCCATGTTTATATTTATTAAATGTATGATATAATAATTAGATTTTTATTTGAATATAATAATAATTTTTATTACTTTAAGATATATTCATAGAACTCTTGCTTATGATAATTTTGTGCTAAACATGCACAGTAAGTGCAAGAACATCAGAGGTATTTAATTATTTTTGGGATTTCATAGTGCAAAACAATTTGCTAATTCACGTTAAATTTTAGAAATATAAATTTATTATTTTAAAATTTTAGTTATCAAACGATGCCCTTGCACGCATTATGCACTAAGAGGAAAAAATCGTTAACATGGCATTTTTCTACTTTTGACAATATCCTACTAGTAAATATTGGGTTTAATTTGAGTATCTTTTAACTCATCTTCAATGTATGCATGATAAAACTGAACTATCATCTGAAGATGATCAAAGTGCTGGCCTTACAGCTTTGAGTTCCGTCTTTGGGCCTCTCTTGCTTCTGATAGAACTTATCCTTGATATCACGTATATAAAATGAAAGCCAATCCCACCTTCTCATTTGGTTACCAAACATATTTTTTTGTATGTGATATGATTATAATACATGTTGAGGGGATCAATACACTGAACTATTTCAACAATCTCTTGAAGGAGGAATACTAGAGTATTGAGCAAGGTGATGCATTAACATTTGAATCCGAGGTGGATCGGATTAGCCTTAGTTCTCCCAAGTGCATTGTAGTACTTGATCATTAAAGAAAGTGAATGAAAGTCAGTAAGAAGAAAGGGCTGCTAAATATCGTCGTGTGGAGTCCATGGGAAAAGAACGCCAAAGAGATGCTGGATTTTGGCAATGGTGAGTTCAAACGTATGCTAAGTGTGGATGCTAAAATCTTAGAGAACCCGATGACTTGAAGTCGGGTAAGGAATGGACCGATTTTATGGAACTTGAAATTGTGCCTTCGAGCCTTTGCAATGACGTTCTTGAACCATGCTTAGGCTGTAGGAAGAGAATGTGGAGTGTTGTTCCAAGAGCCTTTGGTTTGCTGGGAAATTGAATTGTAGTTTGAATAATATTTGTAAAGTTTAAGTTGTAGTTGTAATTGAGCTTTTGGTTCAACTTTGATGTATTTTATGTTTGCCTAGTAATAATACTTGGATTTGCTATTTTCTCTCGCATTGTCAGAAGAGATGAAAATGGCTTTTGTCTTGCAAGTAAACTAAGCATATTATATTTTTAAAAAGCATAAAAATGATTATTCATATTTTTTGGTGCAATTAAAACATATTCCATTTTCATATGTATTACATTTATGATATAATAATTAGATTTTTTATTTGAATACAATAGTAATTTTTATTACTTTAAGATATATTCATAGAACTCTTTCTTATGATAATTTTGTGCTAAACATGCACAATAAGTGCAAGAACATCAGAGGTATTTGATCATTTTTGAAATTTCATAGTGCCAAACAACTTTTTAATTCATGTTGAATTTTAAAAATATAAAATAATTATTTTAAAATTTTAGTTATCAAACGTAGCCCTTGCACACATTATGCACTAAAAGGAAAAAAAAATCGTTAACTTGAAAATTTTCTACTTTTCACAATATCCTACAAGTTAATATTGAATTAAATTTGAGTAACTATTAACTCACCTTCAGTGTATGCATGATAAAAATGAACTATAATCTGAAGATGATCTTCAGTGCTGGTCTCACAGCTTTGAGTTCCATCTTCAGGTCTCTCTTGCATCTAATGGGAACTTATCCTGGATATCACATATAAGGAACATCAATAGAAATCCGATCATTCCAAATAAAAAATTAAATATTTTTTATTAGAGATGTTGATGTGGCGCTAAAGAAGTGATTCTCAAATATAATTTCATAGCTGATAGTTGGTTCTTACTTCATTTTTATCAAGTTTGATGATGTGGTACTTAAGAAGTGCTCGTTAAGTACACTGCCATTGTGGATGCCCAAATTTATTAATTCAATAGTACACTTCCACAAATTTGCATTCCAACCGCGAGCTTTCCTTAATCCCACACGAAGGATTTGGCCTCAAAAGAATAGCTCCAATCTGGTTGCCAGGAACCAGTCCGCCAAAATCTTCGAAATATTAGGTCACAAATGGGAAAAGGCAATTTTGTCCTATTCTTTTTTTAAATATATTTTGGTCGAACGGCAACTATGCTATATTAGGCAAATCACAAGTTGAAAAGACTATTTTATTCCTAAAATATTTATGCGGATGACACGAGAGCTTATAGAACACAACTTTGATAAATTGACAAAACAAAAGTACCACGGAGTGACCAAAAATAGTCGAAAGTGAACGGAATTTTTTTTTAGTGGTTACAAAAAAAAATTTACCTTTTAAATATCCTCTCCCTTGGATAAATCGGTCATTGTATTTGTAATATTACAATTATTGCAGAACCTTACAATATCCTCTCCAAACTCACGAAGACCGTGGTGGAGGTTTGGTGAATGGAATCAGATGATTGAATGTAAATAGGGCAAAACCTTTATGAGCTGATCATGTATAGTTCTCATTAGCAATTCAAGTTACCTTTTGACCTAAATCAGCAATCACTAACATTTGTGAGGAGCAAGGCCCAAATCATATTTATTTTATTTCAGTTTGACAAGGCATGGGTAGCCTTTATACACCCTTCACTTATTAATTTTTTATTTATTACAATATGATGATGCACGATCGCTAATTTTCACCAAGTTTATTTCGATGTTCCGCCGTTATTTTTATTGATAGTAAATAGTTGTACTCAATTCCCTCCTCCATATAATCTAAATTACAAGTACCAAAAATAGACCCAGTAGAATGGTTAACTTCTATTCGATGCAATCATAAAAAATAATAATATAGTCTTAAATGAATTTAAAATTATAATAGAGAGTGTCACACTTAAAGAAGCAAAACAGTATGATTGAGTTGTCAGCATAACGCACCAATCTTCTGTTTTGCTGGAGGGATCCCATGCTAGTCTCTTAGTTGTGACAATTGACCTGTGGATGCGAGAATGAGATAGAATCCAATTTTCCTTCAAGTCGCACAACTATTGAAGGAATCCACTTCAAATAGTATCACTTATCTTTTTTATTAATAAAAAATTCAGAGTGTTAAATTCATAAAAATCATCGAATTAAAACTAATGCAATTCTTTTACGACTTCGAAAAATTTTGGGCGAAATATTAGAGAAGTCGAACTTCAAAACACAACCCTTATGATATTTCATTATTTTTCATGGAGTGAATAAAGAAGGAAAGAAATAACTAATTTCTTAATACCATATTCATGTTAGTTATTATTTGAGGATCAAATATCTAAAATACAAAATAAAAGTCAACCATTCAAATGAAGAAAAAAAAAGAAAAAAGTTTAACCTGATATTTCGAAGTTCAAATTTTTTTTTGTTGAGTTAACAAGATTTAAATGTTGTAATTGTTAAATACTTTTGGTAAAAATAGAAAATTAGTTTTAAAGTTTATGTTTTAAATCAATGATTAGAGAACCAAATATTCAATTGTCCAAATTATTTTTCTATCTCTATATATGAGAACCAAACATTTGTTGGTGTTTTATGAAACACAAAACTATTTAAATAATTAGCGTAGTTGTGAACTCGGAACATTAAAACAAGTTCGGTGGTGTGGAGTGCACACTTGTATAAATTATCTACGAGTTTACAGTTGATAGGATACAAATTAATTGTATATTGCTAATGACTAACATAACTTGTCATGGAGTGTGGAAAGATGTATCACTTCATAATTTATTACAATTCTGATGTGGTGGATTGTATTGCCTAACTTATCTTAGTTGAAAGGATAAGGGTGATATCAGAAATGATACATTGAATGTGGTGGTGCAACATGCTTACCATGTGGAAAGATATATTGTGCGGAAAGATGCATCATTTCAAAATTTATAATTCTGATAGTGCGTATGAATTGTTACATTGTTTGAGGACAAGTATTTCCTATATATACATGTGTATGTGCATGACAAATACACAGACACAACAAACATAAACACAAAACACAAGTGAAATCCATAAAATTTCTCAGACATACGTAGCAACAAAAAACACAGGTAATCAAAAGTATTCTCCTGATTCAAGCCTAGAACATGAGGGTTTCTCGATTGTTTTATCCTCGCAGGGAATTCGTGTAACCCAAGACTGTAATAGGGTCGAATTACTCTTTAAGGAAAGCGTACCTATCGCGACTCACATTGATATCCAAGAATTTTTTTTGCCACAATCATCCAAAATTGAATATAGCATTCCATTGGACTAAGAATTACAACAAGTTACTCCAACAACATTTTCATTCATCAAAATCTCTATTTTAGAGAAAAGATATAGTGTGTAAGAGTAGATCCAACTTGTTTTCTAAAATGTTCTTCAGGATAGAGAATGAAAACACATAATTCTTTTTAGTTTATGCTGAAACTCTGACAGATTTTCTATTTTATAGAAAATGAAATTTTATTTTGTATATTAATTTTGTAGTGTATGAAATTCTCATCCCTCAAAGAAGGAAATTATGTGTAAACTAAAGGTGATTGATAATGTTAGAAATGAATTTTCAAAATTCTCCAAATATTTCGTTCTCTTTCCCCTGATAGAGAAAATGAAAAAGTGGTGTCCTAACAGGCGGTCTGTCCATAAATTTATGAACAGTCCACTTATTTTTTACTTTATACACTGCAAAATGTATACTAAAATTAGAAATTACACTATATATTTATGGACATTTAAAAGTAATTTAAAATTAGAAATTATATACTAAAATTAGAAATTTAAAAATAATTTTTTACATTATATATTTTAATTATATTTTCACTTTCAAATACACATTATTACTTGTTTAACATTTAAAATATAATTTTTAACTTTTATAAAAAAATTACAACATTTAAGGTAAAATGTACAGTGGACTGTCCCATAAACTTAAGGAAATGACGTCTTTCCTTAAAATATATCCAAAATCTATGTCATGTATGAATTGATTGGACTTGCTCTAAATTGAACCAAAATCTCTATAAAAATATATAAAAGTATATGTTAAATTTGCTCTTGTAAGCAATTTTGCTCAAACGCCACTTAAATCTCCATCACGTTCTTTTCTTTCCCTTATTAAGTTCATGAAGATTAGCGGATTAAGTTTCAGAATTGGTATACTATACGGATGAAACGATCAAATCCCACCACTTGTTTTTCTTCAAAAGTTAAACCATCAATATTACTAATTAAAAAGACATTTACAGCAGCATGATCCAAATTTCTATAAAAACACTAAGAGTCCGTCTCTTGAAAGACGGTCTTTCCATAAGTCACGGAAAGACCAAGGTTTAAAGTGTAAATTAGAAGAAATGAAGATAAAATTTTCGGGTTGCATGAATCGGGCTATAAACTTTATAACTACTACATGTTGTATAATATAATTTTAATTTTGCAACGAAAACCTCTAACTTTTTATTATTCTAACTAAACTCCGTCTTTCTATAAGGTTATGGAAAGACCATCTTTCCCAAGAATTTGCCTTTAAATAAACTACATTTTAAATTTTATAAAATTAAATATAGTTACAAAATTGAAAATAATAGCTCTTAACAAAACTGAATTGAGCTAGATTATACTGGACTAAATTAAATTAAACATATTTCAAATTAATTAAATTAAATTAATTAAATAATTTATGAAAAACATAACAAAAAAAATGTTCATTACTAAGAAAATCTATGTGAACTAAACTCAAATGATTTTATTAAAATTTTAAATTTCAAAAGAAATATTTAAGATAAAAATTTACTATAATATTAATATTTAGTTGTTAATAAATATATATTGAAAATAAATGTTAATGATAAAAATTTATGAAAATATTAATGTTAAAAATAATATTTAAAATAAAAATTGTAATAAAAATTTACTAAAAATTTAAAATTCAAAATAAATATTTGAAGATAAATTTGAAAATAAAATTTACTAAGATATTTATCAAAATAAATATTTAAAATAAACATTTACTAAAATATGTTTATACAAAATAAATATTTACTGAAATAATAATATTTGACATTTTAATTATTTATTATAAATATTAAAATTAATAGTTACTAAAATTTAAGAGTCCGTCTTTGGAAAGATAGTCTTTCCATAAGTTATGGAAAAACCAAAGTTTAAACAGCAAATTAGGAGAAATGAAGATAAAAATTTTGGATTGCATTAATCGAGTCATAGACTTATAACTACTAAATGTTGCATTATAAATTTTATTATTGCAACTAGAAACTTTTACCATTCTACAATTCTAATTCAACCCCGTCTAGTATTTTATTTAAATACAGAACTAGCATTTGAAGAACTCAAAGGAGAATTCTGTCTAGTATGCTTTTCTCTGACACACAAAGAAAGGAACAATAATTTTATTCGTGCTAAAATCAAGAGTAGGAGCAGAAGAAAACACCATAGAGGACGGATGTCTAAGACGTTGATTTCATAAATCATATGAAGAAGTTGAAACTGAAGTAGCTGTCATAATTGGCTCTAGGATGGATGACCGAACACGATCATTCAACAGACGAAGTCAGTAAACCCTCCCTGCCCCTAGATGTTCACCCACACCAATGACAGTCCTTGTACTGATTTTCTCTAATATGCAATAATTTCAAGTAAGAAAAACTAGACATTGTAATCCAGAAAGCAATCTAGAGTATGATAATAATTTGCAGCATAATGTAGGTATATAAAGCATATGAGTAAGAGTGATATCTCCAAAACATAAAAACCCATATAATGCTGAAGACAACACATATCCATCAAGCAATAGAACATCTCTTGAATCGGAGGGAGTAGTAATGTCAACAAAAGAACCTTTGTCACCAGTCATGTGATATGAGGCTCAGGAATCAAGAATCCAAGGTAAATCAGCTTATCTGACGAATGGTCAGAAGGATAATTTAACTGATTAAATAAATTAAGGGCGTATTTCATTGGTCGTCAACCAGAGTAAGACCTAGAGAAGATCGACCAGGGGTACCAGAGACTGCGACCGTGATATGGGGATGACATGATCGAGCTGACGAATGGTGGCTGAGGGCAGTGAGACACGATGCCAGCGGTTGGAATGCCAGGACCGGTGGAAATGGGTTGAGCCGAGTCCATGTTTTTGGCGGCGTTGGCCTTGTTCCTCATCTCCGTGAACCATTTTGGATATCATATGATATTGAAACAAGTACCTTTGTCATGGCCCTTACGATTACAATGAGTGTAAAGAAGGCTATTACGTTCAGCTGCAGTGAAAACTCTAGGTGAAGATTCTGAAGGTTATGAACAACGAGCAACATATGCCATGGAATCATTTAAAAGTTCATGTGCTCGAATGATGGATTTGTGAGTCTCCTCTTCAATCGCGAGTAAGTGGTTGCAGCGGTTCTTGAGCCATGACATTAGATCGCAGGGTGTGATAGCTATCATCCAAACCGAGAAGAAATTAATAAATTATTTCATTCTTCAGGTTAGTGGTGGCAGCAACGGCAACATTGTAAGTACATAATTGTATGCAAGCTTTATGAGAATTTTGTAGCAAGATCATCTCATAATTGCTTAGCGATAGAAAAATAGTTCACCGACGAACATATAGATGGATCAACAATCTGCAGGATCCAAAAAACAAGTGTAGCATTCACTTTGGGCCAGTCATATTAATCAGGATCGCCAATCGGGAGTTGAGTAATGATTCCATCAATGAATCCAAGTTTCTTTTTAGCAAGCAAAGCACTACTAATTGCAGTGGTCCATTATGTATAGTTTTCTCCACCTTTCAGAAAAACGGGACAAATGACAATACTGGGATTATCATATGGCTAGATATAGTGTGAAGAACTCATCGGGTGCCCAACCGGTAAAATTTGCAGGCTACCAGAATGCAATTGCAACTGTTTAAGTAAAGCTGCAATGACATCGTTGGTAGGAGGATCCCTGATTTACTGGCCTTAGTTTCGGTGGTGATGCGACATTTTCTGCACCGTCAAGGCCAAAATAGGAATCAAAAGTCCACATCGGTGCAGAGGTAATCAGCGATGGTGGATGAATGGTGGCAGCAGTGCGTGAATGGTGGCATGGATTGGTGGTGTCGCATTTATAATGTAACACGCCAGTGGGTTTGGTCAACATCAATCTGGTGCGGTGACGATGAGAGTTTTTGGAATTTGGTGGTTTCAGGAGTTTAGACTCTAATACCATGTATAAAGTAATGGAATAATGCTATGATTATATTCATGATTTAGGTTATAATATATAGAGGTATGAGAGACATATACAGAGTCATAAAAGGAAAATTATTGTAATTTATACAAAAGTAATATTCAGAAAATATTCTATTCCTTAATATGAAACAATATGATATTTTAAAAGTTAGACATTATGATATCATGTGACATATCCATAAATTTATGGATATTCCAGGGCCCTATTTGCAAATATAAAAAATAGTTATTATTCTCGCCGGTCGAATCATTAGAATGTGGGTCGGGTTATAAAAAACAAATCCAACCCTTCCTGTTCAAAGCACATCCCACACGTTCTGCCTTCCTTCTCAGACAACCTGCAAAATCTTCCTTTTTTGATTCCGATTCCGATCGATCCCTCATTTCTAAACCTTTTTTTCTCCGATGAATTCTCTTGTTGACCAGCCAAGCTTCGATCAATCAATCTATTTCGACCTGCAAGAAGATTGACATCAACTTGCAATAGGAACAAATGAAATTTCAATCACCTTGTGCATCGAAGTAAATCACATTTAAGCTAATCCAGTCAAAACTACAGAATTTCAATTTGAAACAAATAAAATTTGATTTCAAACTTATGAAGTTTCGCCTACATTAGATCAATTTCATCAAATGAATAGTTTCAAAGGTATAATTCTTCACATTAATCACTAAGCTTATGTTTTTGAATTTGATGTGAATGAAATTTTTATCCAAACTTCAGAAGCACCATAAGTATGAATTCTATTTCCATAAACATGTAAGAAACATGTGGCAAACATTAGATAACAAAAAAAAATGTTGCTGGAATATTTCATACAGACTATGAATCTGTTACCTTACAATATGTATCATTTCTATTAAAGTACACATTCTTTTTAAAACTGTAAATAAAAATTGTAAAACTTTGGCAGGAGGTAGTGTGTAAGTTAAGTTATGAGTCATTTCTCTTTTGTTAAACATGCATATGGCAGCCTACAACTAGTATATGTTTTAGTACAAAGGACAGAGGAGACTAAAGTTTGATAATTTAAAATTGTCAATAAAAAATGTGCATTGACTACTTTGCAACAGTTTTTGTTTAAGTAAAAGAGAAATATTCCTTTGAGACCCTATCACCCTAGAAAATGATGAGATGATGGAACATACAACAATTAATGACAATGGAGCTGAAAAATGGGACATGATTGCTAATCTAGGAAAATAGGTGAAAACAGGTTTGCAGATCTGTGATCAAATTATTGTCAAATATTCTTTTCTCACCAAAATCTAGGAATTAAATAACTTCTCAAACTCAATCCACCGGATTCAAGATCTCAAATCACCGATCAAACTTCTGCAAATCACCAGTTCAGATTTGCCAATTCTGCAAATTTTTCGCTAATCTGGAAGAGCTCAAATTTTTTCTTTGAAACGTGATTTTGTGCTAGAATGATCAAACGAAAGAATATATAAAAGCTTCTACGATCTTCGAAGGTGAAATAATTGAGGTAACATGAAATTAATGGTTGAAAATTTTAGTTTTTACGGTTGAAATCTCAATTTTATAAAATTAACGGTTGAAATCTACGATCTAATGTGTTGTTGTTATAAACTATGGAAAAATAAGAAGTTCATGGAAATGAAATTGTTTTGTATAGAAGAGAAGGCAGTGAAGATGTTGAATCTTAAAATTCAACAAAATTACATCCAGGTTTGGTTTTGATTGCATAAATATGGTTAAATGCATGAAGTAACGGCATAAACACATGAATAATATTTTCATAGTTTGATAGATTTTTTTCCTAGATCTGGAATTCAATTATATGTATTTTCTTAAAAATATTTTTATGTTTTCAAATTTGCTGGAATGTTAGAAGTAATATGTAAAACGAATGATGTAAATGCATGAGTGGGAGGTCGTCGCAGTACCTCTCAAAGATGTAATTTATAAGCCCTATTGCTCACTAAATAAAACTAAGTAGATAGTTTGGCAAGTCGGGGTCGTCCACAGAGAAGAGGGATATTTCCAAGCGTCTAAGCATGCAATGG
>JAULKK010335949.1:0-10686 GCA_032355705.1 Rubia peregrina | reverse complement strand
TTCGCCGGGTAAAGGTTTAACAATAGAACCATCAAGAAAACCTTCTTTATGTTTAGCAGAATACGCACTAAACATAGAGGTACTCCATTCACTATAACTATCACTCTTTAAGATCTCGGGACAAAATTTCAAACCTGGATTATCCAACGGATAAATATAGTAGGGATGAGTAATGGGCAATACATGAGTGGAGTCACCGGCATATGGCCTAAGCAGCGGCAGCCGTCAATGCATGTACGGTGGCCTGGAAGATGGCGACATCGGCAGCGGGAAACTCGTAAAAGTGTTCAATCATGGAACCTGAAGCGCCGATGATGCAGGCCCTCCAGCTGGAAAACCTTGAGGCGGTGGCAGGGGCCTTTTGGGGACCTGAGGCGGCAACAGCAGACCTCCGGCATGGGGAACTTGAGCATCAGCCCCAAACTCAGCAATGCCAGCAGTGATCGGCACTGACGAGCATGGGAGCAACAATGTTGAGATCTTTAATTTCGACCTGATTGTAGAGATACATGGGTGCAAAAAGATAGGGACAGCAGCGGCAGTGGCAAAATCTTCAATGGCAGAAGCAGCAGCTATGCAGCGGTGGTGCGTGAAGAAGACTTGAGGTGGCGGCGGCGGTGCGTGGGTTGAGGGCGATGAATAGGTTTTGAAGTTTGGAAAATTTTAGGGTTTTAATATTTTTAGCTCTGATACCATGTAATATATATATATATATATGTGTGTGTGTGTGTGTGTGTGTGTGTGTGTGGTTTCTTTGGTCACTATACCAGTGTATAATATATAGAGTATAATGTATAGAATCACAAATGAAGAATGAATCTATTTAAGGTAGAAGATATACAAAAAATATAACAAAATATCTCCTTAACGCCATGTTCTTATGTTTAGAACCCGAGTCTATATATTGAAATGAAATTTACAGTAATTTCATGATGCTTGTGCATCTAAATGCTTGACTATGAATGCTTAAGTAGAATGACCATATGTTGACTCAAAGGTTTGAGTGCTTTGGATTTGGCCAGTTGAAGCCCACTTCTTCGATCCTCTATGGTTTCATTTGGAGTGCTATATCTAGATATGCATGCATCAGAAAAGAAGAGCTTTCAACTTTCAAGCCATTTAAGGATGTCTTATAATGGAAGGAAGAGCGGTGAATTTGTGATCAAACGGGAAATAAATGCTACAGATATAGATGTAAGCTTGTAGAGTTGAGTTATCAGACTGAGTATCTAAATTCCTGAATGTTGGGACAGTCGAATCTTCATTTTGCTTCTAAAAGAAACTAGGGTTAGAGGAAATGTTGCTCTTGGTCCTGTTGAAGAACTTCGGGGATAAATAGAATGTATGAACCAGGAACTTTTAGTTTTGATAGAAAAGAAAACTCGTAATGCTGTATAGGAAACCCTGAAGCATCTTCAAGAAGTTTACTCAAAGGTCCATGAGATTACTACTGAACTTGTTAAGCTCAACATGGGATGGATCAAGAAATGAAAAACATAATGCAGAGCTTGATTCAAAGAAGCTATCGGGGTGCATAGATGGTGAAAAAACAAGCTCAAGTTCAACACCGAGTGGTTCCTATATGTTTCTCTTCAAGCTCAAGTTCATCATCGAGTGATTCATCATCTGATGAAAATGAAATTGATGCCATTACTGAGCTACTGAGACACGCTGAGTTGTAACTTGTTATCAAAACATGTTCGACAACTGGAGAGTGTAGTGTACATCCATATAAGCCATCCAATGTAAAGGAAAAAAGTTTGATCCCCCCACCACGTTTCTTACTTTATTTATTCTCATTAATGTGTGAAAATCCTTCTTTTTTCAATCAATATTGTTGGAAGAAACAATTAGCGGTTTGGCTTTTTGTTTAATGAAACTTGTATATCGATTTGATTCGCGTTAACATACGCTTTCCTTAAAGAGTAATTTGACTTGGTTACTGCCTTGGGTTACACGAATTCTCCCCGAGGATAAAACAATCGAATGCCCTCTTGATATAGGCTTGAAACAAGAGAAGGTTTTGAGTGTTTTTTTGTTACTTAGTAAATCTGAGAAAATTATAAAATTTTCACTTATATTTCTATGCATGCATACACGTGTTTATATAGGAGATGTCCCGAGAAGATGCTACCAATCGTGAAATCTGTAGGTTATAGGTCACCATGCTTACGATGCATCATTCTGATACAATTCTAATGCAACACATCTTTCCACATGAATGATTATATTTTCCACATCCTATGTGTCGTAGTTATCATAAATGAATTTTGAAACAACGCATCTTTCCATATAAATAATTACTTTTTTTCACCTCCAATGTACAGTAGTTATCAGAATTATAATTAACTCTTAAATGTACATCTTTTCACACTAGAATAAAACATGTTAGTCATCGAAATTTTGACCAACATAATTCAATACTTATCCTAAAAATAGTAAGCTCGTAGTAAGTTTATACAATTGTGCACTCCGCACCACCAAACTTGTTTTAACATCCCAAGCTCACTACCGCTCGAATCCAATCATACTTAAATAGCCTATGTTTCTTCTTTAAAACACCAACAATTTAATGACACCTCCACCAATCACGAATACCCAACCTTTTTTAGAAGAATAATCTTTTGTATTTGTTATACAACTAGCATCTAAATAACACTCTAAAACCGAAGGAAATCCAAAATAGCAAAAACCATAATTCATGGTTTTCTTTAGATTAGGACTCATGCCCGCGGGCTGTATTAATGGGCTGAAAACCTTTGTTTTTATGGGCTTTTTCTTTCTTTTTTCTCCATTGAAGTCGAGGCTTTCTTCCCAATTTTGATTTTTTCTTCCTTTCAGCGGCACTGGAGTCTTCAATTTTTGGTTGTTTTCATCCGCGAATCAAGTGGAGTTTTCGCCAACAGAACTCCTTCCAAGTTCATTTTATCATCCAAAAGATGGGTTTGTGATACAAGTTCTATCTGCAAAGGGGCCACAGAAAGACTATAAACAATCACATTCAGAAATGGAAACATGATTTGTCCTACAAAGGCGACGAGTCATACCAGTATTCCAGAAGCCTCACCCACCTTTCGCATGTGATATTGAATTCCTAGTATGGCTTCTTTGGCTCCTAATAATGCACTAACAAATTCTTGGCTTGGATGTACTGCAGTTATCAGAATTATAATTAACTCTGAAATGTAGATCTTCACACCAGAATAATACATGTTAGTCATCAAAATTCTAACCAATATAGTTCAATACTTATCCTAAAAACAATAAGCTTGTAGTAAGTTTATACAAGTGTGCACTCTGCACCCCCAAACTTGTTTTAACATCTCGAGCTCACTACTACTCGAATCCAATCATACTTAAATAGCTTGTGTTTCTTTAAGATGCCAACAAATATTTTTATTAACATATAATTAAAAGAAAGTCTCTCGTTATACCGACTAATGGTTAAACTAATTATAAAACCTCATTTCAATAACTTTCTCTGTCAAATTATAATTATTTATACATTACAATACTTATTTTCAAAGTCAAAGCTATAGGAACCTTGTTGCAATAAATAAAGGAAGAAACCTATGGGGAGTTTTAGTTCTCCAGCAATCTTGCTATGGGGAGTTCGAAAAGGAAGAAAAGGATCAAGGCAATCAGGGGGGCTTTCACTCAACTTCCTCTGGATCAAAAGGATAAACCTACAACCCAAGAAAAATAGGAGGCAAAGGAAGTCATCAAGGAGGGATCAGGGACACTCGGGGAAGCAGTGAAGGAGTAGATCTCGCTGGAGGTAGCAATCTTTTCCCCCCCAGTCCTATGGACCATGGAGAGGAGCTTGTTGCGGTCCAACAGGATCTATCTTCAACGAGCCAGATAAACACTCCACCTTTTACTCCAAGGCAATCTCCTGCACCTACCAGGGATATGGCCAGTGGATCAAAAGGAGGATCTTCTTCGTTCTTGAAGGAAACAGTGGGAATCTTCACTGTTCATCACCACGAAAATTTCACTTCTCAGCAGAAGGATAAGGCACCAAAAGCAGACACTTTTCATGACGTGACTCCACTAGTACAAACTTGGACGAACCTGTTCAAGGATAGGGCGGAGGGCATGAGGTTCTATCAACCGGACGAGGTGACCGGAGTTCAGATGGGTAGGATATCAAAATCATGTGTTCAAAGCAGCTGTAAAAAATGGGAGAGTACAGTGATATGCAAGGTACTTGGAGGTAACCCGCATTTACACATTATGGACAATTTTTTTAGAAAGTTTTTGTGGAAATCTGAGGTAGTGAAGGTTTGGATACTATCTCCGGGAGTTTTTATGGTGAAATTCAAAGAAATCGAAGCAAGAACCCAGGCTCTTGACAGGAGAATGATTCTTTTCGATAACAAGCCCGTAATGATCCATCCATGGGCAAGAGATTTTAAATGTGATCAGCCTTCTAAAATCCCTGTTTGGGTGCAGCTCCCTGAATTGGATCCTGTCTACTGGACCCCTGAAATCCTAAGCAGGATTCTAAGTCCTATAGGCAAGCCAATGATGGTAGACACAGCCACACACTCTTTGGATAGGCTGGGCTATGCCAGAGTCCAACTGGAAATGGAAATCATGGAATGCCTGCCAACTCAGGTTGCTTTCATAGATGAAAATGATATAGTACAGAGGCAGAGGGTAGTCTTTGAATGGCAGCCAATCAAGTGCTCTTATTGCTCTATGTTAGGGCATGACAAGAGCAAATGCAAGAAACTGATCAAGCCACCGGTTATGAACACCAAGAAGTATGTTCCAAAAGTTGCAGTGGGTCCTAATGCCACTACTGAATGTTCTACTGCCACCACTGAATGTACTGCTGCTGAGATACAAAAACATGCAATATCCCATTCTGTTGAGCCTGTGCACAGACCAGGGAAGGAGCCCTGCACTCCAATCAGCATGGAAAAACCTGACCAGACACAGAAGGAAAAACAGATGATTATACAGCCACATCCTGCAGGTAATTCTCAGGACCTCAATCTGAAATCTGTTGCAGATTTTCCTCTTTTACCCCACCCCCCTGATGGAATCAAACTTCCTGATTTGGAACATAAGAGGTCTTAATACCTCCATGAAACAAAGGGTGGTAAGGGATTTTTGTTTTGTACATAAAGTAGGCTTGGTATGTATAATAGAGACTAAAGTGCTGCAAAAAAATGAAAGTAAGGTTTGGGATAGCCTGAATCTTGGCTGGGATTTTGTGACAAACAATTGCTCTGGAAACAGTGGGAGGATCTTCCTTGGTTGGAGACCTGATCTTTATGAGGTCAGGATATTGGACAAACAAGCTCAGTGGATACATGTTTCTTGTGTTATGAAAGATCTAAACATTTCTATTTTTATAACTTTTGTCTATGGCAAGAATGTGCCTTCTGAGAGAATGCCTTTGTGGGCTGAACTTCAAAAGTTAAACATACAAAATGAGCCATGGCTGATCACAGGTGACTTTAACTCTCCCCTGGATTTCACAGATAGAATTGGAGGGAATGATGTAACAGCAGCTGAGTTTTTTCAGTTCAAGGCAGTAGTGCAGGCACTGAGTTTGACTGAGATGAAGACTTATGGGCCTTTCTTCACATGGAGTAACAAAAGTCAGAAAGGGAATAGGGTGTGTAGCAGGCTGGATAGAGCTCTGATAAACCAGAAATGGATTGATCTCTTGTCTGACTCCAGCTGCATGGTTATGATGGAACAAATCTCTGACCACAATCCTCTCTTACTACAAGTCACAAAGCAGCATCAGAGAGTAAGAAGGCCTTTCAAATATTATAATATGTGGAGTCTCTCACCAGATTTCTTACCTACAGTTCAGGATACTTGGGGACAGCATGAGGTCCATAATTTGCAGGATCTATACAGAAACCTCAACATGCTACATAGCCCCCTGCAGGCCATAAATAGGTATGAGTTTAGTGAAATCCAGAAAAGGTCGGAAGTTGTTACTGTGGAGCTTGAGGCAGCTCAGCATGCTCTTCATTCTGACCCCCTGAATGGAATGCTGCAGATGAAAGAAACTGAGGTCAGGAATAGGGCTACTGTGATCTTTGAGGCAGAGGCAAGTTTCTTACACCAGAGGACGAAGAGTGAATGGTTACGGGATGGGGATAGGCCATCTAAACTATTTTATGATCAATTGAAGGCAAGACAATTCAAGAACCATATTTTATGCATTTCAAATGGAGTGGAGGTATTGAGGAGTAGAGATCAAGTGGAAGCTCATTTGGTGGACTTTTTTACCAAGCAGTTGGGGGAATCCTGCCCTCCAATATCAACTATTGATCCTGTGGTAATAGGCCAAGGCCCTGTACTATCTCAGGAGCAGCAATACAAACTGATCCAGCCTTTTTCTGATGAGGAGATCTATAATGCTCTCAGGAGCATCCCTGATAATAAAAGTCCTGGTTATGATGGTTATTCTAGTCAGTTTTTCAAGTCTACCTGGCAGGTCATTGGACCTAGTATGATTGCATCAGTTAGAGATTTTTTTGATGGTGGCTTCATTCCTGTTCAACTCAACAAAACAATCATCACTCTGCTGCCTAAGAAGGTGCATCCCCAACTAGCATCTGATTACAGACCTATTTCATGCTGCTCAGTATTATACAAAATCATAGCAAAGGTTCTCTGTACAAGGCTAGGAGGGGTCCTACCAGATCTGATCAACCTCAATCAGGGGGCTTTTGTTAAGGGTAGACTCATTTCATATAATGTGTTACTGACTCAAGAGTTGCTTCATACTTACAATTGGAAGGATGGCAGACTGGACAGTTGTCTGATAAAGGTAGACATACAGAAGGCTTTTGACAACCTGGAATGGTCCTTTCTTTTCAGCATGATGGAGAGCTTAAAATTTCCTAAAACCTTCATTCAATGGATCAGAAGGTGTGTAGAGACTGCAACTTTCAGCATCTCTTTGAATGGAGGTTTTACAAAAGCTTTCAAAGGAAAAAGAGGGGTAAAGCAAGGGGATCCACTATCCCCCCTCTTATTTGTTATATCCATGGAGTACTTCTCAAGGCTGCTTTCCTTAGCCTACAAAAACAAATTGGTGGATTATCACACAAAATGCAAAAAGATAGGTATTCAGTGCCTGCTTTTTGCTGATGATCTGCTGGTTTTCTGCAAAGCTAACAGCAAATCCCTGCAGGGGGTTAAGGATGTACTTACAAAGTTCAAGGAGGTCACTGGGTTGGCTATCAATCCAGCCAAGTCACATGCCTATTTTTCAAAGATGGAGGAAACTGATATCAATGGGCTTCTTGACATTCTGAAGATCCAGAAGGGGACCTTACCAGTATCTTATCTTGGCCTGCCAATTACAGGAAGAAGCTGGAATGCACAGGTGTGTCAGCAATTGGTGGAGAAAATCAGAACCAGATTGCAGAGATGGAAAGGCAAGACTTTATCCTATGCAGGAAAGATAGAGCTAATTAATACTGTTTTGCTGAGTATTATTAGCTATTGGATAAGTGTGTTTAAGCTTCCTGTGGCTGTTTATGAGGAGATTGAGACCATATGCAGGAATTTTCTTTGGGGCCACCAGGAGGGGGAGAGAGCTCTACATCCAGTGGCCTGGAGGACCTTATGTGCTGAAAAGAAATATGGTGGTGCAGGGATAAGGGATCCTTTTCTATGGGGCCAGGCTTTATTATGCAAACAGCTGTGGGATATCCAGGGTGAGAAAGCAAACCTGTGGATCAAATGGATTCAGGAATTCTACATGAGGGGATCAACAGCAAACCTGGAAACTTGCAGGGCTGCTAGTCATGCTAGCTATACCTGGAAACACCTACTGAAGCTGAGGGATCAAGTGCTACATCTCCTACCCTCTTGCCTATCAGCCAAAGGGACCTTCCTGGTTTCCCTTGCTTATGGCATACTCCATGGGCAAAAAACAGAAAAGGTTTTCTATGGCACTATCTGGAGTAAAAGGCTACTTCCAAAGCATTCCTTCTTCCTGTGGAGACTTGCTTTGGGAAGGCTTTCCACTCTAGATAGGTTACACTCTTTTGGGCTGCATCTCCAGTTCTCTATTTGTACTTTGTGTCATCAGCAGCCAGAAAATTCCCACCATATATTCCTGGATTGTACTTACACTCAGCAAGTGTGCAGGCTGCTACAACTCCCCATTTTTATGGATTTCAGGAACCTGAGGAGATCTCTGTTTGTATGGAGGAAGAGAAGGAATCAGAAGTTTACTCTTTTGGTTGCCACTTTATACCACATTTGGGAGGAGAGAAACAGGAGGATTTTTCAGAACAAGAACAAGGCTTGCCAGGATCTGCACAAAGCCATAACAGTGGAACAACTCTTAACAAGGAAAATTTTGGAACCTTTGTAATAGGTCAGCCCCTACTAGATGATGGATTACCTAGGTGAAGGATGTATCTGTGACCTCTAATGTACATTATGTATTTTTGTTCCTTGATGAAATGAAACAAAGCATTCCATCAAAAAAAAGGTTGGGGTAAATTATCTTAAGGACGAAAATAAACCCATCTTACAGATTTAACAATCAACGGACTTAGTTTTGGCTCGGGATATTTTAACTTCGGTCGAGTAAGAGGAAAAGTGATGGGAAGCTTTGGTTATTCCTTAAATATTCGAATTCAATATTTTCCCCTAATGAACAAAAAAATAAATTCCTTAAATGAAGAATAACCAATGTGAAATTCAAGTATATCTAGATAGAAAATTTTAGAGCATGTGCCGGAAGAGACTGTTTGTCATTTGGTAAGAATTAAGATTGGGCTTCGTATGTATCAAGTTCCAATCACGTACTTTGTTGTAATACAATTGTATTTAAGTAATAAGAAGTAAGTTAATCGTATCATAGATGAATATAGGTAATTTCTCGAACTAACTTTAGGAAGTGTAGGTACAGGAGAAGATGATGCATTTGTTAAGAACCTGTTTATTGAAGGACTAATGTAGAATCTCTATTTATAGATTAAACTTTAACATAATGTATCAAGAAGTTACTTAATGGTGAAATGTTGGGTGAAAGTATCTTAAGGCCGAAAGACACCCCATCTTAAAATTTTAACAATCAAAGGACTTGGTTTTGTCTCGGGATATTTTAACTTCGGGCGAGTATGAGGGAAAGTGATGGAAAGCTTTGGTGCTTCCCTTAAATAGTCAAATTTGATCTTTTGTCCAAATGACCAAAAAGTAGATGCCTAAAATCAACAACAACCCATTTGAAATCAAAGTATGATAGAAGAATCAAGATCATATGCTGGAAGAGACTGTTTGCCATTTGGTAAAGAATGAAGACCGGGCTTCGTTTGAATCAAGTTCCAATTACATACTTAGGGAAAATAAACTCGTACTTAAGTAATAAGAAGTAAGTTCATCGCACCGTAGATTAATATAGGTAATTTCTTCAACTAACTATAGGAAGTGTAGGTATAGGAGTGGATGATGTATTTGTTAAGAACCTTTTTATTGAAGGATTAAGGTAGAATCTCTATTTATAAATTAAGCCTTAACATAATGTATAATTAAGTGACTTAATGGTTAAATTAAGTTTGGCTAAAAGTATCTGAAGCCAAAAAAGACCCCATCTTGCAGCTTTAACAATCAAAGGACTTGATTTTGACTCAGGATCTTTTAACTTCACTTGAGTTTGAGGGAAATTGATGGGAAGCTTTTGTGCTTCCCGTAACTATTCAAATTCAACGTTTTTTCCTAATGAACAAAATATAGATGCCTTTAATAAAAAATAACCCATGTGAAATTTAAGTACGTCTAGTTATAAGAATCGGGAGAATATAGTGGAAGAGATTGTTTGCCATTTGGTAAAGAAGGAAGACATGGCTTCGTTTCCATCAATTTCCAATCATGTAATTGGTGGTAAAACACTCATACTTATTTAATGCAAAGTAAGTTGATCACACCGTTGATTAATATAGGTAAATTCTCGAACTAACTATAGGAATTGTAGGTATGGGAGAGGATTATGCATTTTTAAGAACCTGTTTAGTGAAGGACTAAGGTAGAATCTCTATTTATAAAATAATATTTAATAATATTTATAATTAAGATACTTAATGGTGAAATTAAGTTTGGTTCAAAGTATCTTAAGCCGAAAAAGACCCCATCTTACAACTTTAACAATCAAAGGACTTGATTTTGACTCAGGATCTTTTATAAGGGAAATTTTTTTGAAGCTTTGGTGCTTCTTTGAAATATACAAAATCAATTTTTTTCCTAATGAAAAAATAATGGATCCCTTAAAGAAAAAACACCCCATGTGAAATTCAAATATGTCTAGTTAGAAGAATCCAGAGCATATAGCCGAAAAGACTTTTGCCATTTGGTAAAGAATGAAGATCAGGGTTCATCTCTATCAAGTTCCAATCGCATACTTGGTGGGAATACACTCGTAATTAATTAATAATAAGCAATTCAATCACTCCGTAGATGATTATAGGTAAATATCTGACTAACTATAAAAAGTGTAGGTACAGGAATTGATGATACATTTATGAATAACCTTTTTATTGAAGGGCTAAGGTAGAATCTATAAATAGCAATTAAGCTTCAACATAATGTATCAATAACTGATTTAATGGTGAAATTAAGGTTGGTTGAAAGTATCTTAAGGCCGAAAAAGACCCGATCTTACATCTTTAACAATCAAAGGACTGGGTCTCAACT
>JAULKK010335938.1:0-10687 GCA_032355705.1 Rubia peregrina | reverse complement strand
GAAAAGTAATAAAAGTTCAAAAGTCGCTCTTAACTCTCCTTGGATAATTTCAAGGCATATGCCACATCTAGACACAAAAGTGTACAAAAGTGAATCCAAAAAATCTCAAAATAACAGTATAGAATGGACATATCTATCCTCCCACACTTGAACCTTACTCGTCCTGTAGTAAGAGAAGATTCAAGAACACAAAGAGATTCACATATCCACCCCCTAATACTAATATTCTCCCAACCAAAGCCTCACAAAAACTCTCAATATCATAAGTCCCAAAATCAAATATCAAATGAGATTTTTTTGCACAGCCCCAGTTCCTAAATCTAACCTAACCTACCATCTATCAAATCACTAATGCCCATAAAACAATTCCAAATCCTGAATTGATAACCCCAAAGTTCAATGGAACAAAGTGAAGTCAAAATCATATGAAAGGTTCAAACACACACTTCACTTTATACCAATATATCAACCAAAATGAAGTATATAAAGAATATATAATTGCTAACCATTTTTCATCTTCCCGCTAAGTCAACCAATTCCATGAAGTCTTATGATGTTAGGCTACCCGATTCATCCATATGTCAGCCGCACCCTTATGACTTCTACGCTGGAAAATGAGTAGATTTTTCACAAAAAATGTCTTTTTCACTCATTTTTCCTAGAAGCCTTCAGGTTTTCATCCTAGCCACAAATCATATTTCTTTGGCTCACATTTAACCCTCATTTAGCCTCTCATTTTTACAAAGCCGCCTTTTGGGTTTTTGGCCTATTCGGGCCCCAATGCTGCCTAAATTGTCCTCTCAGATTTTCAACTTAGCGGGTTTTCTTTTTAATATTTCATTTTCTATATTTTCTTTCAAAATTTTGATTTTTTCCATTTTTTCATGTTAATCAAAAGTAGCATAATACATCCAAGTTCAAGATTGCAAGCATGCAAGTCATTCAACTCACACTTAAAATATTATATTTCCCTCTATGTAAACATAAAAGGCAAAAAGCGATAAAACTCAAGGTAAGGGGTAAGATGACTCCCCTTTCTCCACATAGTTTCTGGTGGTACAACAAAATCCCATGTGTCCGCCTGGAATCAGTTCCCAAATTTGTTCCAGAACTATAGGGGGAGGTAGAGGTGTCGCAGAAGAACTCACCCCTCTGGCCACATGCTGTTTCTTCAATGAAATTTGATCTAGAACTAACATCATAGAGAATAACGTCAAATTAACAAATACATAGGGATTTGTAATACGAGGTTTAGCATCAAGAGTTAATAACCATAGTATTCTCAAAGAACATCCAATCCATCATGCAATCACCACTATGAAAATATCTAACATGTAGCGACAAATATTCAAGCATCATGATAGAATTTAGTTATCATAGTCACAATGATGTAGTCGGCACACTATAATGAATAACAGGTAATTATAAAGATGAAAAATGTTCATATATCTATACACATAAGATGGCGGAGGAATGAGTGGAGATGTGACGGTTCTTAAGAGTATTTGTTGGAGAAGAAGAAAATATTTTGACTCAGTGTCGCGACCAGCGACTTAAACATCGTGACTCACAACGGCTCGGTCAAAGCAATTGAAAATTCAGCTTTCTGTCGCGAGTCTTGGCAAAATTGTCGCATCTCGCGATATTATCTTCGCGACTTGCGGATAACCTCAACCGAAAGTTCACATTTTAAGAAAAACTTCTGAGTATGGCTACGACTCGTTAACCTACTGTCGCGACTCGCGACATACATGGTTTCCTAAGACTTAGTAGAATTTTGTTACCAACTTTCCAAGTTTTCTTCCCTTTCTCATGACTTTCATTCCTTCATCTTTTCCAATGAAATGTACTTCATCTTGCTATGAAATCATGTAAAAACAAACGGTGAAAAGAAAAGGACAAAATAACTAAAATAAAGACAAAAACTAAAATAAAAACTGAGTTTATTTACGCTGTCGGCATGACTTTGCTCCGTATGTTTATAGTCATCGAGATGAACCTAATATTATCTATAATGTGAATGTTTGAACCCCTTCACCATGAGCATCTAAAAGTGAAGAGGCAGGGGTACAAAACTTTTAAGAGGAAAGTTTTGCGGAGGTGGAGTTGCGTTGTTGGGAGGCTTGGCGTAGTCATCTGGCTCTTCCATTATCTCCTTTAAGAATTCTAGAAATGGTGGAGTTGGTTCATTTGGTTGTGATAGGGGTGATGATGGCAATGGTTGTAGCACAATCACCACCTCCTCAACTTCTTTGTATTCAACCACTGACTCCTCATCCCTTTGAAACTCATTTCTCAAGGTGACCTCACTCACAATATCTTCAATTTCAGCTTGGGATGGTGTATCTTCAGAATAATTATCTTCAATTCGGATCACCACTTCCATGCTCAAATGCCCCCTCCGAAGCCTCGTTAGTCTTGGCCAAGTTGGTAAGGTCTGCTATTGCATTCATAATCTCCGCATGTGTCAAACTTTCACCTTCTTCTTGGGCTTGGTTTTTGGGTATCGTATAGGGTGGTGAAGGCCAACTATATTTCTCATCTTGTTGGTTTTCTGGTGCATTCTCATACCACAAATCCGGATTACCACTCCACTCCGGATTGTAATAGTCACGGTATGGATACCATTCTTGAGCTCATTTCCCTTGAAAAATAACTACTCTAACCTTTTGATTAAACTCTTCATAATACCCTTGGTTTTGGAAACCGACGGTTCTTTCTTCCTCGTAGTGCCTCTCCCTCAACCTATAACAAGAATCGGTAGGATGGTCAAAATAACAAATCCTACAAAACCATGCTCGTTGAGCCTATCTTCTCATCATGAGTTCCCTCAAGGTGAGATCTTCCTCTCTTTCTTTTTTTCAAAAATTTGTAATAATATTGAAAGGAATCTTGATTAAAAAAATTCACCAAGAATTCAAGAAAACTAACAAAATGAAAAAGGCAAATAAAAACCACTAGCAAATATTGAATCAGATATGCCCAAACACTTCAAAATAAATGCATATTCCCTGCCAGCGGTGCCAAAATATGGGAGGCCATCCTCGTATCTTCTCAAGGATTTTTTTTCTCGAAACAATGAGTCATTTTCATTCTCATTAACTGTAAGATCATTACATGTTTGCGCTAGGTTAAGGTCGCACAACCTCTAGTTGTCAACTATAAATAATCTGTTTAAACATTATAAACTCTTTTCTCACACACTGTGGGGTGAGCCTCTCACAAATGGACCTATAATTAGGTTCATGTGCCATAAAGATGATCTGCTACTCCACTCACACCTCCAATCTTCGTCTTCATCAGGTTGCGACAGCTACAGATGGATTTCTCCATTTCGCAGTGAGGAGTGTCTGTTGAAGGGATTCCAAGGGTGGGTCCACTTTGTTTTGAAGCAGTCTGGTACCACATGCATTCATGTTTAGTCAATTTCGGTTAGATTTATCCACATCGGGTTTCCACACATCAGTAGTTCTAATTTGTGAATCTTTTTAGAGGTTATCACTGGATTTCTCCAATCAGTGAGGCGGGATGTAATCCATATCTCGCCAAAGTCGCGAGAGAACCAACAGCACACCTAGAAATAAAAACATAAAAGAATACTAAAACAAAATCAACCTAAAGCATGCCGTCATTTAGAGAAGTCATGCTATGGCGCATATTTACTATAGCCTACCAGTAATTATCGCCTTGAGATTATTGTCCTCCGAACTCGCTGCAGATGTGATGTTGGAGCCAATAGGGACTCTGTTGTGCACCAAAACTTTTGTTCAGCGAATATGCACTACTACAGAAAAACCCATTTTCCTATTTTTCAGTGGGCCAGACCACATACTCCTAACCACGGGATGACCTATTTTGACTACTACCTAAAACCTAACACCACTAATGACAAAGTCGACCAAATCTTCTAATCAACTCTTCCTCAAAATCACCACGAGGCTACCGTGGCTACAGCCAACTACAATGAATATTTTTTGAGCCACTAGAAAACACATTGGGTGGGGATAAATTATGGTAATGGACTAGAGAAGAAATTACACTAAATTTGCTTTAGGCCTAAATTTTTTACAGGGTCGAGTTGGGAAGAACCGTTCTCTGCCCCCGCTCGTTTAACCACCTTCACCGTTGTTGACCGTCTGCTGGCCGACTATTGACCCGGCCAAGAGATCGTTGACTTTAGAGAAATACAGGCCAACTCACCAAAAACCTTTGCTAGACTGCTTGTGGCATCGCCGAAGATGTGACCCGCATTTTCTATGTCCGGGCCGACCATTTCTAGTGGCTGAATCAGCACTAGCTACCAACCTCATCAGAGATGACCAATAACCTTCCATCGGCTGAAGATCAGCGCTCAGATCTTGTGTGCCCAACAGATTTCTTCCTTATATACCCGTCATAGTCACGATCTCCAGTTGGGTCTCGCGGATGAGCTCTATTTCCCATTGAAAGGAGTTGGGTTAATCTAGCATCTATCTTCGTCTCCTCGTATCAGCGGGATCTGCTTCGTCAGCTCACCTCATTCATTAGCGAACTCTAGTGGTCTGTAAGTGTTTGCTGGTTCTTCGTTTGCTCGCTAGAGATTTGGTGATAGTGGTGGAAGAGCAGGTAGTTTTTGGTCATCCTCCCTCATTCTACGTGCTACGATAACTAAGAAGAAGCAAAAAATAAAGGAGGATGGGGGAGGCCACCGGCCGGCCAATGGTAGCGTCGGCAACCTCCCCAAGCATTAGGGTTTGGAGGCGGATTTTGGCTTTTGGGGAGAGTTTATTTTTAGAGAGAGAAAGATGGGGTAAGAATCATTAGACTTTTTAAGAATCCTACTCCATTTTTGTCAAAGTTACCATTTATAACCCTAAAGTGCTTCCTAAATACAATTAAGTAGATAAGCTCAAATTGGGGTCATCCACGAAGAAGAGATATTTTCATAAGGATTCATGCTTATAAGGTGGATATAAGCCTATATATATAGGGGAGAGATCAGGTGAGAACACTCATTTATGTGAGAACACTACTATATGTGAGAATAAATCCAAGCCATTCAAATAGGCAATCCAATGGCATTCTTCTTGTTTCCTCCTTTCGTCTGCTCCTACTAATCCAACACCATCTTCATTTACTATCTTCGCTTACATCGAAATCCTGATCAACAAAGAATACCTAAACCCACTACTAAACTAAATCAATATACTCCTTTTACGACACCAAGGAACCACATTAGAAATGAAAAATACTTATCACCCTTAGGCTTTAATATCCAGGGAATTGGAGCCAATTTTGATAGGGTATTTTAGCAATGTTTGTGTTGCGAAGGAACTGCAAAAAAATGGCTTAGGTTATGACCTCATTTCTCAGGCAAAGATGGTTGCCGGAGCTTGGGGTAAGAAGTAGATCGCTTAGAGATTACACCAATTTAGAAGCACCTACAAGTTATATTTGAAGAACCTACAAATGAGTGGTACTTTAATCACCAAAATATTTTTGTAGCACTTATAATATACAAATAAAAAAATCCCCTACAAATTACAATTGAAACATTTACAAGCAATCGTTGAAAAACCTACTAGGTGTATACTAAGTACCAACTTGTTTATGTAGAACATACAAGCTATAAACGAAGCACTTACAAGTTACATTTGAAGCACTTACAGTCATTGTTTAAAGCACCTACGAGTTGTACTTCAAGAACCAAGTTATTTTTTTAGCTCGCACAAGTTATAAAAGAAACACCTATAAGTTACATTTCAAGCACTTACAAGAAATGGTTGAAGCACCTATGAGTTGTACTCTAAGCACCAATTTTCTTTCGTAGCACGCACAAGTTATAAAAGAAGCACATATAAATTACATTTGAAGCACTTACAAGTGGTGTCTGAAGCACCTACATGTTGTACTATGAAGACTAAGTTATTTCGTAGAATACGCAAGTTATAAAAGAAGCACATATATGTTACATTTGAAGTACCTATGACTTGTAGGTTCTTGAAATATTACTTGTAGATGCTTTATATATATATATATATATCTCGTAGGTGCTTTAAAAATTACTTGTAGATACTTCTAGTTGTACCTATAGGTGTTTCATGTTAAAATATGATATGTGTTTTGAGTTATACTCATAAGTGCTTAAATTATAGATTGAATGTATTTTAGGTATAGATTGCCGGTGCTTCAAGTAATAACTTGTAGACGATCACATCATAACCCGTAGATGGTTAAAGTATATTTTAAATGTGCTTCAACTACATGTTGTGGGTTCTTGAAGAGTTATTTGTAGGTGCTTCTAGTTATACATATAAGATTTTTATGTTATAACTCGTAGTTGCTTCAAGCATAACTTGATGTTTCTTCAAGTATATCTTGTTAATTCTTGAAGAGTTACCAGTAAATCCTTAAAACTAAAATTTAGTTGGACGAGACATTGAGATAATAATACCTGATAACTGATGACACAATTAATTCCCAAAATACATACACAATAAAAAGAGTGAAGTTATTATATAGACCACATGTACACAATGACATTGATCCAAGTTATTTATTATGACAACTATAAAAAAAGCAGCATCAATCTAGCAAGCTTCTTATGACTACAGCCTGGGTTATGTCTATGCATAAGCCTTTCTAGACGCATAACGAATTGTCTTTTGGAATTTCTTGTTATCCATTTTCTTTTAATACCTCAGAACTCTGGCCTCTTTATCCATGCTAATTATCGCATTCAGAATGCCATCATCTCTATCCAAATTAGTTAACTCGTCAGCCATGGCATTATGGTCCGACACCACTCCTACGTTTATGGAAAATGAAAACACCAGCAAAAATTCATAGTGGATATAAATCACAGTGGGAGTAATAATATATATCGTATAGAGTAAGAAAGGAATGAACATACACTTTGGCTGATAGTTTGAGACCTGGTGTGGTAATATACAGTTTGGATACAGAAAACTCAATATCGTAGGTGGGGAACCCGTCAATAGAATTGTCTATCCTGATAAGCATAGAGAATTTTCTTTTCTAATAAGCATAGAGACCTAAATTTCATAATCAACGGGGTGAAACTCAACCTAAATCAGTAATGAGAACAGATCATGTAAATTATATTACATTAGGAAGGAAAGAATCAAAATAGCTTTGTGAAACAATCATGTGATCTTGTTACTAAAGTGAGAATGAAAATTATTCTTTTTTCCATTTCTAGATAATACCTTCCAATCAAGAACTTTGTCAACTCAGCCAACTTGTTACCATAATTCTGATGAGCACGAATGACGACCAACTCCTCTTCTTGTGTCCAATCTACCTTGTTGATGTCTGGGTTAAGATGGTTGCTCTATCTATTTCATAAAGAAAATATAAGATAAAAGACAAATTATAAAATAGGAATCATCTTCGAATCTGATCGGTGAATCATCGGAACGCCGCCATGGGTAAGTTAGGTGCTAAGAAGGGAAGGAGGAAAGTTACTTCGTAGCTAGTGAGGAAAGATATCATCGAGAAAGAAAAAATAGAAACGATGGTAAGGAAAGAGGCATCTCAAACAATTGAAGATCTGGTCACCATCAGTACAACGATGGATGAATTGAAGACGAGTACTGGTAAAGAAGCCCAACAGACGCCAAGTTTGGAGGTTAGTGATTTACCTTCAACCAGTAAAAAACTTTCGTGGAGCGATAAGGTGGAGGAAGAGGGAAATCAAAATTGGGCTTCTCTGTTCAACTCTAAGCAAGACATGAGGAAGTATGATACAGTGACAATTGATGGAATGGAATTGGGTGAAATCACAATGGAAGATGTTGATGAAGGAGTGAAGCAGTTGACAAATTGCATAGTCTGTAGAATTCTTAGACAAATTGAAAGTTGAGGAGAAGAAAAACAAAGTGAGCAAAGATGTTTATATTTCAGTGGGACAAATTCCCGTTGCTGAGAATGATAAAAAGAACTCTGTAACTGTTAAGACTCATCAAAGAATAGATAAGTCAGGAGTTGATCTGAAACTGAAAGGAAAGGTAGATGAAAAGGAGAAGCAGACTGAATTGGCTGAAATCACTGATCAGAAAAGGGGAAGGAATGTAGATGTAATTGGTGAGAAACATTATGTGACTGAAGATAAACCCCCAGATCAATGAGTATTATTGCCTGGAATATTAGGGGTTTTAATAAGAAAGCAAAGCACAATGAAGTTAGATGGTTTATCCTGAAGAACCAAATTGGGAAGCTTGGTCTTTTAGAAACAAAAATCAAACAAGAAAATGAAAAAGAAACATGGAGAATATTGGGGATTGGATATAATCTCACAACAAATAGCTCAGCTGAGATAAGGGGGAGAATATGGGTGATTTGGAGACCTGGTTGGTTTAAGATAACTGTTTTGAATTACAGTGAGCAATGGGTAGATTTAAGCTTCTTTAAACTTGATGATGGCAAGAACTTTTACCACACAATTGTGTATGGCTTTAACACAAGCTCAAATATAACACCTATGTGGGAATATCTTAAGTCTAAGAGAAATATGGATCAACCCTAGATAATCCTAGGGGACTTCAATACGCCTCTCAAACCAAATGTCAGAGTAGGTAGGAATCCAGTGGATGAAAAAGAAACAGAAGATTTTACTGCCACAGTAGAAGACCTGGATTTGGAAGAAATAAGAACTATTGGGGCTAAATATACTTGGAGTAACAGAAGGGAAGGTGATGAAAGAATATTCAGTAAGATTGACAGATGCATGATCAGCAGAATGTGGATGATTGATTTTCAGGATACTATTTGCTTAGTCCAAAATGAACTCTGCTCAGACCATTTTCCATTGATGGTACTACTTAGCTCATAAAAGAAAGTGGAAGCAAGGTCATTCGGAGATCTGATGTTTTTTTGAAGCTGGTAAGCAGGATATGGAAGTTCAACAAAGTTAAGAACCTCTTTAAGAAGCTGAAAAAAGTTACTAGAAATGCCTTTAAGAAGGTTAAACAGAAGGGAGTTTGATGACATATCTGGGCAAGCTGAGATGGCACAGAAAAAATGGGAAGAAGTTAGGACAAAATTGAATGAAAATCCTGAGGATAAAGAACTACAGCAATTGGAGTTAAAACTGAATGAAAAGCTGAGGATTTGAAGGAGGCAGAATACAGCTTTATTCAACAAAAAACTAACATCCAATGGCCCAACAAAACTATTCTACAGTTCACTTAAAAATTGACAATATGGAAACATAATTGCTGGATTAGAAAGGAACAGCAAGATGATTTTTGATCAGGCTGAAATTGGAAGTTGTCTTGTGGAACACTTCAAGTCTCATCTGGGGGTGAATATTCCAGTTATGAAGCTAGACAAAGAAGTGGTGAAATAGGGAAATACTCTAATCCTAGAACAGCATATTAGATTTATCAGAAAAGTTGAAGGATAGGATATTCTAAAGGCTTTGAAGAGCATAGACAAGACAAAAAGTCCTGGGAAAGATGGATATACAAGCTCATTTTTCAAAGAAGCATGGAATGTCATTGGGATAGACTTGGTTACAGCTATTAATGTTTTTTTTAGGATGGGAAACTGCCTGAAGTGTTTAGAAATGCTGTCATCACTTTAATACCAAAAAGTGATCAGCCAAGGAAATCTGCTAACTACAGGCTTATAGCTTGCTGCTCTGTGGTGTACAAGATATCACAAAAGTCCTATGTGCCAGAATAGGTGAAATCCTCTCAGGCTTAATCAGCAACAATCAAAGTGCATTTATCAAAGGCAGACATGACGCTCATAATATTCTGCTGGCTTAGGAACTTTTAAATAGATATGGGGTTAGAACAATGAGACCTAGTTGTGTTGCTCAAATAGACCTTAGCAAGGCATTTGATAGCATAAGCTGGAGGTTTATGGTTGAATGGCTGAAAGAACTCCACTTTCCAGAGCAAATGATACAATGGATTAAATGCAACTCTATGGCATCAGAACTGTGTATCTATTATAATGGCAGGTTTACAAGTTCATTTAAATCAAAAGAGGTGTTGAGTACGGTGATCCAACCTCACCCTTTCTTTTTGTGATCAGTATGGAGTATTTTACCAGGTACATTCCCTATTATTTGCTGATGATTTACTGCTGTTCTTTGGTGCAAATAAGAAGAGTATGAGTGGTGTTAAGGAGGTACTGAGCAAATTTAAAGATGTCACGGGGCTGATAACTAATGACAGTAAGTCAAAAGTTTATTTTTCCAAGATGGAAGAAGCTGAAAGGAAGGAATTGGTTGATGCTCTAAACATGTCTGAAGGAGAATTTCCCATGAAGTATCCTCTTTCCATGATGAAATGGAACAAAACTAATTGTGAGGGATTGATAGAAAAAATTAGAAGAAGAATTAACACTTGGAGCTCAAGAAACTTATCCTATGCAGGTAAACTTCAACTTATAAACTCAGTTTTATTCAGTTTATCTGGCTACTGGTGTAATGTTTTAACCCTTCCTGAAAGTGTGCATAAGAAAATTGCCCAGATTTGTAATTGTTACTTATGGGAGAGGGGGGAAGAAGGTAAAAAAGGCTTTTCTGATGTGGCCTAGAGTTATATATTCAACACTAAAAAATGGAGGTATGGGTATTCACGATTCTGTTGTATGGAATAGAGTTGTTATGTTTAAGCACCTATGGGATGTGAAGAACAAAAAAGATGTCTTATGGGTGAAATGGATAGTTGAG
>JAULKK010335928.1:0-10687 GCA_032355705.1 Rubia peregrina | reverse complement strand
TGGATGAAAACAATCTAGGATTTGCCAAAAAAGGAAGTGTGCCAATGTTAGAGAACCATCCCAAAAAGGAAAGTGTGCCAATGTTAGAAAACCGGAGGGAGTACTACTACTACATTACCAATTATGATACACTAGAGAAGAATTGGGTTTGCCTTAGTAAGCAATAGAGACTACAACAACATACGAAATAGAGATTCAAAAGAGTGGCTATTCTCATTTCTTCATACATGACAGTTGCTTCCTTTAAACAATTAATTAAGAACACAATGTCATCTCCAAGAGTTCCTGTAGCTGGCCATCCTTGTACGCCTCTGTTTAAGAATGAGGTTAGTTTGGAGCAGAGAAGCAGCAGGATAGTGAATAGACGACGGGCTTACCGACAGTGATGTCACATCCACCAAAGAACTCGCCGTCAATGTAGAGCTGGGGGAAGGTTGGCCAGCTGGAGTACTCCTTCAAACCCCGAGAGTTCTTACCACTTTACTAATTTCCTCCAAGTAATTGATATTCCGAATTCAGTGGCAAGAATACACAGTAAGTTGACATGAGAGGAACTGTATGATCCATGGAGTACCAGAAATTTCCCTGCCAGAAACCAAAATTCGACGGCGACGAGAATTGCGTTGGTTTCCAGGAGCAAAATTGGAGCTTCCAGAGGAGGCCCGATGGAGAATATCACCATCGCGGCCGAAGAAGGAGGGAATGATAGAGGCAGAGGGATTTCGGTTGAAGGGGGAGGCGGAGGAGGGAGACATGGGGAGGCAAAAGAGGGAGTCTGGGGAGAGGGTTTTCTATTTTTTGTATTTGCATGTTCAGTCCCTGAACTTCAGGTCGGTTTTTAAATTAAACTGCTAGCCAGAAATATTTCAAAAATTTCCCCCGAATTTGATTTGTCATATCCCAATTTTCATTCTAGCCCCTAGTCTTACGGTAAGACGGTCTCGCAAGAGACAGACTCATATAATATATTAGTACTGCCTCAGTCCCAATTCAAGCATCATTTTTTGACTTTTTACAGTTGACTTGAAAAATATTTGATCCTTAATATCTTCCATTAGGGATAAATAAAACTTTTTAAAATTTGATATTTTAAAAATATATGTTATAACGAATCTAACAATGTATCACAAAATAGTATTTATACTTATATACAGATTACATTTTAGAGTCAAAGTTAGGAAGTTTTGACCAAATAAATATATAAATTGCAGCTTGAATTCAATTTTAATTTTTGTTTTGTAATTTACCATTTATATATTGTAGCAGTATATTGTTAATAATTTTTGGTAATTATGTTTCATATATTAACTTTTGGTTATTATATCTAATTTTTGGTGATATAATATTTAATTTTGAAAAAATATTATTGATTCAATTTTAATTACAAGAATAAATTTAATTTCATCAACAATATTAAAATGATATAAATAATTTTCTATTGGTTATTTTTTATTTGATTAAATAAAATTATAATTTACGGTAAATATGTAATTGGACTAATTTTGTAATATAATTAATGATTATAAACTTAGTAAAATTAAGATTCATACAACTATAAAAAAAACTATACTTTTTAGAGTAAATTATAGTGTAAACTGTTGGAACAAATATAATCTAGCAACTGTAAAAAAAAGTTACTGTAGCAACTAAAAGTTGAAATAAATCATTGGATATGCTCTAAGTAGTGTACATTGTAGTTCCTCCATCCCATTTTCTTTTCTTTTTCTTTTTGTTATATGATCCGCTTTCCTTTATCTTCCGTTAATTTTTTTATTTCCTTTCTTTTTCTTTTTGTTATGTGTTTTTAAATTTAATTTAATTTTTCTTTTTATTTCCGGTAAAATGTCTTTCCTTTATCTTTTCTTCACTTAAAATTCCTTTTTCATGGGAAAAGTCTTGGGAAATACCGTCTTTCCATATGCACATGGAAGGACAAGGTTGAATTAGAATTATAAAAAAGGTAAAATATTTTAGTTGCAATATTAAAAACTTCTTATGCAACGTGAAGTAGTTATAAGTTTATGACCCGATTAATGCAACCCAAAATTTTTCTTTTCATTTCTTCTAATTTGCAGTTCAAACTTTAGTCTTTCCATAACTTATGGAAAAACCGTCTTTCAAGAGATAGACTCTTTTCATGATTGTAGCAAATATTTCACCTAATTTATTTTGTTCTTTACTTCACTGCAAAAAAATTCCAGTTGTGATGCTTTTTTGGAGCATCCGTGACACTCAAAGGCGTCGCTAAAATTATTAGTGACGTCTTATGAAGTTCATCTATTCAGCATGTCACTAAAATTTTGTGACGTGTTGACGTGTCGTTATAATTTTTTGTGACGCTTTAAGATGTAGTTCAATTTAGAAGTGTTACTAAAGTTGTAACATGGATTGATGTAGTAATTCAGTTTAGTGATATGTGCACATGTCACAAAATATTTAGTGATACCTGAAGGTGGAGCAAATATTGTGATATTTTCTTACTTGTCACAAAATATGCGTCACTACTGGAATATTTTTGTAGTGCTTTTTATTATTAGTAAATAATAATTTATATATATAATTGAATAGCTATGCTGAATTAAACTAATATTAATAATCATAATTTAATTTTGTAGGAGGAGATGAGTGGTGGTGGCGAGAAGCAGGTGGCGAAAGGGAGAACCAGGCGGGAAGGAGAGTTGGGAAGACATGGGCAGAAAAGTAAATTTACCAGGGGAAATTTTGCAGAGAGATTTTCTCTCTCTACAGATTCCCCTGGGACAGAGAGAGTATTGTTTTTATATTATGTTTATGTTTTCTTGAATTGTTGTATTGTTTTGGTTTAGTTGTATTTTATTTCTTGTGCTTGTTTATTATTCATTATTCTATGTAATTTTGAGTGTCATTAATGAAAATATTTAATTATTTAATTAATTACTTTTATTTTATGTTAAAATTTAACTATTTAAAGTAAAAATATACATATGATAAGTTTGAACTTAATAAAAGATTAAAAAGCTTATAAAATTAATGTTCATAAAGAATTTAAAGGACTATTCTTTTTAGATGAAGATATAGAGTAAACCATTGGAGTAAATGCACTGTAGCAATGTAAAAAAACACCGTAACAACTGAAAAATAAAGGAAACCATTGAAAATGCTCTAAGAATTGTGGTTTATGAGCCACCGAGAATTGATGTACCAGCCACCACCACAATGTTGGGTTTGACCTTCTAATTGGAGAAAATTTGGATATTGACTAGAATGTGTTATTGAGCCTATTACCTTTGACCCAATTTATACTTGACCTAGGGGTATTTAAGACTCCTCTAGAAGAAAGAAAGGTAGAGAGAAAATAACAAAAGAGATAGGAGAGAAAAGAGAAAATTGGGGTAGGGTTTAGAGCTGCAGATAAGCCGCGCTATACTGGTCCGTTATTGAAATTCAACTGTTTGATCTCTCTTATGTATGGATATGTTACTCATGCGCCTTAGGCGCACATTCTGAACGGTTGAGACATGATTTTGACCTTTCTGGGCTAGTGTTTGGAGGGCAAAACTGTGACAACAGTGAGAACAGAGGTTGGTGTTTCAGTTTGGTTTCTACATTGATTAGATCTCTCGTTTGCTTGTTATTTACCAAGATGGGTGTTGATATCTTGATGAAATCTTATATCACTCTAGTTGGTGCTAGGGAGAACTTGTGTGCGCATTATTGTTGATTATAGTGAAAGATTTTAAGTGGCTTACGAGCTCCGTGATTTTTACGCAATAGAGTGCATAGAAGGTGTAAATTTGGATTTCCTTGAAATTGATAAGGTAATTATATATTTGTTTCTCCTAATCATTTTTAGTGTCTCAATCTCAACATAATATTTGCTACTATCTTACTACTCAGAGGTTCTTCCAAAGTCAACGAGACCCTATTTGAAAGAAGATATCAACAACGCAAGGAATAATTTGGCTAGACATCACATCCTCAACCGCTCAACAACCCTAGGGAACCCGAACTTGGTAGAGTAAAACAATTTAGATAAATTAATATAATATGAAAGTTCAGAATAAAGTTGTATTGATATTTATTCCCATCTATAGATTATTTCTTAGTTAGCATATTCTATAGATTTTTGTTAGGGATAAATACATATATAATCCTAACTTTAGGCTTAAAGTGCCAATATAACCCTACAATATCAGAATGTGTCAATTTAACCCTAACTAATTATTGTATGTGCCAATTTAACCCTAACTTCAAAAAAATTGTGACGATGTAGCCAAACTCCCTAATTTCGGCATTGACCAAATGAATTCAGGCATGACCATTAATTAAAATGACAAAAATACCCCCCCTATGAAAAACCTATATTCTTCTTCAAAACTTATATTCTTCTTCAGATTCACCAACATTTCCCCAACACAAGTTTTGGATTAATGCAAAAATAGTCTACTCCACGGATTAACAGAAACCAAATAGAAACCAAACATCAAGCATTCAACATATCAACGCAAACATCAAGCATTCAACAGAAAAAGGCTTTAACTTTGCAAGCACTTGTTCCGCCGTCGTGCTCCACCGTGCCTCTGCTCCAAACCAAACATCAAGCATTTAATAGATTAACACAAACATCTAGAATCAACAGATTAACACAAACATCAGAAAATTGCTTTAACTTTGCAAGCATTCATCCTGCCGCCGTGTTCTACCGTGCCGTCGTCGTCCAGAGATCCATTTCGCTCGCCTCATTCTGGTTCTGGTCTGGGTCTCTATTGAGGAAGGACTTTCCTAGTTGCTACCCTCCGCTCGTCGCCTCCCTCCTCTCAGAGACCACTGCTAGTGGTGGTTCACCTGCACAACCACCCCACCACCCCCCGATTCACCACCCCGGAACCCGAGCTAATCGTTCAACCACTCCCTACCACCGCACAACCACCCCACCACCTTGATTCACCACCCCCACCACCCCGGAACCCTAGCTTACCGTACAACCACTCCCCACCACTGCACCACCCCACCACCTCCGATTCGCCACCCTACCACCCTGGAATCATAGCTCACCACACAACCACTTCCCACCACAGCACAACCAACCACCCTCGATTCATCACCGCCACCACCCTCGAGCCCTCTGCCCCAAGTGTCGCTACAAACGGTGCCCCTACCAACGACGCCACTACCCATGTAAAGAGCATTCAATAGATGGCGAGGGGAATGAGAACAACAAGGATGACAAGGGTAAATAAAAGGGATGAGAAAATAGGGAGGAAGATAGAAGAAACGATATAGCAGAAAAGGGAAGAGAAAGAAAACGAAAAGGGATAAAAACAGGTAAGAAGACGATGACCTCTTTTCCATTTTTTTAATAAAGCCAATGGCAAAATAATATTTTCAAATGAATCCGACCAAATGAACGTTGACTCAAAAGTCAGTGGAGTCAAAAGGTTATATTGACACTTTTTGAAATTGCAGGGTCATATTGGCATTTTCAACCTAAAGTCAGGATCATTTTAATACTTAATTCTTTTTTATTAAGTTATAAAATACTTCCATGTTTTGTGTTACTATCGTGGTTGTGGAATGAGGCCTATTTTGAGCTGGGAATATGAATGATTTTTATTCCATTGGAGCCGTAGGCAATTCCAAACTCGTAATCAAATTCAGCCCTATATTAACGTGCGAGCCGATTTGTCTTCCGAACTTGGAAATAATTTTTTAAAAATAGAATACGTGAATTTAAAGAGGAGGGCCGGATTGTGGGTCCAAAACAGAAAGTCCATATCCCATCCCATAGGACCAAATTTGATCTCTGAATTTGGTTCCGAGTTCGGAACCCCATGGCGTTCCGAGTTCAGAACGTATGTCCAAGGGCCAATGAAGGCTGCTTAGGTTCCGAGTTTGGAACCTATTAAAGATTGTTCCTCTGATCTTTCAAAGGCGATTCACAATCACGTTTAATGGGTATGTTTAAAGGCGGTCATCGAAAACCTCCTTTAATTGAAGACGATTAAAGGCGTGCCCAGAGAAGAAACTTTGATCCACTATAACCATCTTTCAAAGGCGATTCATAATCGCATTTAATGGGTATGTTTAAAGGCGGTCATCGGAACCACCTTTAATTGACGACGATGAAAGGCGTGCCTAGAGAAGACACTTTGGTCCGATATAACCGCTTTTCATGGCCCCTTCACCCACTAGTGTGTGGTGAGTAACACAATCTTTCACCTTATTAAAACTCCGATTTTGATCCCATGCAAATTGTTCTATCTTCCTAGACTGTCGTGATGGGGTGGTGGCTATGGTGACCAGAGGTGGTGGTTATATGTGGAGGTCGGTGGCTGGGGTAGTGGGGTTTGAAGATGAAAAAAGGGGTAAAATGGGGAAATAAATTTTAGCTTATCGGGTAAGGGTATTTTTGTCATTTTAAACTCAACCAACACTCAAATTCTTCAGTAAATGCCACAAAATGGCCCAAGGTTATATCTGCACATTCCGTCACAAAGTTAGGGTTATTTTGGTCACTTTTTTCATTTTGCAAGGTTATATTGACACTTTCAAACTATGCAAAGTCTTGGGATAGAGCGTCTTTCAATAGATTTATTGAAAGACGGAGTTTAATTAGAATAATAAAAAGGTAAAAGGTTTTTGTTGCAATATTAAAAATTTTATGCAACGTGCAACAGTTATAAGTTTATAACCTGATTAATGCAATTGGAAATTTTATCTTCATTTCTTATAATTTGCAGTTTAAATCTTGACTCTTTAACCTAAAGTTAGAGTTAGAAGTGTAAAAATTCCAACTTAAAAAATACAAGGAATTAAGAATATAGCACTGCTAGAGAAACTCCAATGGTTTTCTCTATCTTTCAGTTGCTACAATAGTTTTTCACAGTTGCTACAGTGTATTTACTCCACTGGTTTATTCTATATTATCCTCTAAAAGGAATATTCCCTCATATATCATTTTTTCTAATATGTTATTAATATTGCAAACTTATATCAATTATATACTTACCTGAAATTGTTATTGTATCTATTTTATTTATTCCCAATTTACTTGATATGATTGATTTAAACAACCAATTATTCAAAAAAAGGAAATATAGAAACTGAATTACTATTCAGAGCTTATGTGCTTATTTATTTATATTATTACAAAAATTCTATATTTTATTATATTTATTAAATAAAAAATTTTGACACTAATTTTGTATACCACGTCATTATTTTCAAATTATTTCAAAATTAATATTGTCAATGAAATTAGATATAGAGTTAGAGTGATAAACCATTTAAATTGAATAAAAAATATTTTAAAATAAAATATTATTATATCTTTGTCCAATAATAAAATAGTCAATACATGAAGTATTATATAAATTTTAAATATGAATTGAAATATAAATATAAGATTGTAAAGTTTGAAGTAAAAAAAGGAAAATGGAAATAGTAAAACTAGAAAAAGAAATGCAAATAATAAAATGGAAAAAAACGAAATTAAAGAAAAAAGAAAGTGTATATTGTGTCTAAAGTACTCCGCCAAATATAGCAGGTATGGTAGCAATAGGTAAATTTGCAACGCAATTATGGCTTTCCATTGGAGTGACTTTTCTTGTCATATTTCGCTCCAAACGCTAAGGAGTTGCTCTTAGGGCATCTACAGTGGTGGCTCAAAATGGGCTCAATTAAAAATTGAGTCCGAACCAAAATCGAAAACTCCCACAGTGGGTTCAAAGCAGACTACATTGAATCAGCACGCTCCTTTGGCTGGGTAAGCTGAGCCCGCGCTCAACGTTGAGTTCAACGCTTCCCATGTGCGCCTTGGCCCAGCTTTGCGCACCGTTTCTTTTTTTGACGTGACACCCTATGATTTGACCACGTGGCACCGATGTCCCCCCTCTTTTTTAATTTTTTTTCGAAAATTCTAAAAATTATTTTGTGCTATTTAAAATCAAAAAATGAAAAAAAATTCAAAAAAATCTAATTTTTTATTTTTCAAAATCTAAATTAAATTTTGGTTCTTTTTTTAAAAAATATTGTTTAAAAAAATATATGGTTCTTTTTAATTAGTCCGTCTCTTGAAAGATGGTGTTTCCATAAGTTATGGAAAAACCAATGTTTAAATTGTTAATTAGAAGAAATCAAGATACTGTAAAATTGTGGGATTGCATTAATCGGATCATAAACTTATAACTACTACACGTTGCATAATAAATTTTTAATATTTCAACGCAAACTTTTTTACCTTTTTATAATTCTAATTTAAATCCATCTTTCCATAGGCATATGGAAAGATGATCTTTCCCAAAACTTTGCCTTTTAATTTTGGTTCATAATTTTTTTAAAAAATTGAAATTAATTTCAAAAATTGAATTTGAAAAACAAAATCCCTTTAATAAATTATAGGTGTATTATGAAATTTCACATTTCAATTTATTTTGTCAGGTAAATTTATTTGAATGAAATATTAAATGTACAATTAATGAGTACGATAGAGAGAATCAAGTGGGTTCATGGAGTGGTTTCAAAGTGGTTTCAACCACAATGAAAAGAAAAATAGGGTGATATAATTGCAGACTCAATTGCTGAGGTGGAAGAGAGAGATTAATTATTTAATGAATTGAAACCGCAAGAGAGAGGTCGGAACGGTTTTACTATTTTACATGGTATTAGGAGCATAAAATTTTATATGTTAGGGAATTTTATATGCTAAAGTGTTGGCCCAATCACATATTGACATGTGCCAATTTTTAATTTATTTTTCCATAAAAATAGTTGAATATCAAATACTATTATTTGAATTTTTGGACACATGGCAACATGTGATTGGACCCTCACCTTAACATACAAAATTTTTAACATATAAAATTGTCTCGTATTAGAAGACCTACTTGTTTATACTCCCTCCGTTCATCTTTCATTGGCACACTTACCATTTTGAAAATTTTATTTTATTTTGGCACATTCCAATTATGGTATACTTTAATGATATATATACCATTCATTTTACTTTTTGAAGTTTTAATTCAATTTGCACCATACAATTAGAATCTCCTAAAATTCTGAATTTTTTTATGTTAGGAAAATGAGTATGTTGGGGGTGATGGACCAATGAATTTTTGACAATTGGTAAGTGAGTGGGGTCAAAACTTAGCTTTATTTATTTTTTACATTATTTTTATTCACCCACTTAATACATGTTAAAATTTCATTGGTCCATCACCCCAACATACTTCCTCTGTTTCTTTAACAATCACACACTTTCTTTTTTGGGTTGTTATTTTATATTGGCACACATTCCATTTTTGGTAAGATTCCTTCAATTTCATACAATCATTCTACTTTTTACATTCTACATTCAATTTCATCCAATCATTTTGTTCTCCTAAATCCAAGTACATACATCTAGTGTGACATTGTTAAAGAAACAAATGGAGTCCTAACATACTACCTCTGTTTCTTTTAGGGAATCATACAAATATAACCCTATATAATGGAGAAAGTGCAAATATAACCCTCAATAAATTTTTAGTCCAAATATAACCCTGACTATTGAATGAAAGTGCAAATATAACCTTCTGATCAGATTTCCGGTGTTGACCTTGTTTTTCCGGTGTTGACCACCCCTAAAATGACAAAATCGCCCTTAGAAAAAATAAAAAATAAAAATGGCCGTCGGACCGCCACCGCACCACCGCCGGAAAAACACGATTTTCCGGCAGTCCGGTGGTGGTCCGGTGGCGGCGGCGCCACGGTCCGGCGATCTTTTTTCATTTTCATTTTTTTTCAAGGGCAATTTTGTCTTTTAATGAAATTCCGGCTACAAGTTACCGGCCAAGGTTATAATTGCACTTTACCTCATTATGTAGGGTTATATTTGCACTTTCGAAAACATGAAGGTTATATGTGCACTTTCATCAATTATGTAGGGTTATATGTGCACTTTGCTCTTAAAAATATTAGAAAATTCAATTAATTTAAAAAGTTGAATTATGCAGTCCCCTCTAAAAAGAGGGGAGTACGACTCTTGATCTACAATTTTTCACATCAGAAACTCAACATCATAAATATAACAAGGGAATTAACTGTTAGATTGGTGGTTTGGCAATTTCTAAATGGTCGTAGTGCGTGAACATTGACTAGTGGTCCAAGAAAATACCTCGTTCAAAAATAAAATAAATCGATTGCCTAATAAATCGAATAATACGCTACCAAATTGCAAATTAGAGAATGACCGTCGGGCAGATATCACATGATTCACATCCACCAGCCATACCTTCTGCTCTCAAATTGTATTTTCGCGTCAAACAAAACTAACTTCAAAGATTCCATTTCAGGAGGCGTCTTAATTTCACATCAACTCAACATCAAGTTGAAGTTGTATTAGCTAATTACACTGCTACAGACTAAATCTAATGCAACATTTTCTTTGCAACACTTATTTAAAACATTACAACAGCTTGTAAAGTATTACTTAAACTTTTCAAAAGTGTTGCATAAGTGTTACCTAAATTTTAAAAAGTGTTACACTAAGTCTAATGTAACATCACCCAAGGTAATACCTGTAAAAGTGTTACTTTAGGTACTATTGTAACACTTTAACCTATTGTAACACTTTTACAATTATTACCTTAGGAGATGTTACATTAGATCTAATGTAACACTTTTTAAAATTTAGGTAACACTTTTCAATATTTATGTAACATTTTTCAAA
>JAULKK010335911.1:0-10687 GCA_032355705.1 Rubia peregrina | reverse complement strand
ATTAACTACACAAGAAACACAAGATATATTTGATAATCAAAGCACAAAATAGGAGAAATCAACTCTCACAAATTCATGCATACTTGATTTAGTTCATTGTGACCTTCAGAGACTCTCTAATGTTGTCTCTCATGCTTGGTTTTCTTATTATGTTATTTTTGTTAATGATTGTTGTTGGTTTACGTAGTTATATCTGCTGCATCGCAAGTCTGATTTGTTTAGGCTACCTTCATTTTGAGGCTCTGGTTGAGAACTAGTTTTTTACCTTGATCAAAGTTTTCCAAAGTAGTGGTGGTACCGAGTTTGTCAAAACTCTATTTCATTTTGCTTCAAAGGGCATTCATCGTCATATTTCATGTCAATAGACTCTTGATCAAAATGGTCGTGCTGATCGGAAGTATCGTCACATCAAAGAAATATGCCTTTCTATGTTATTTCATTTGGGCATAGATCATTCTTTCTGGTACGATGCATTTTCAACTGTGGCTAACATCATCAATCGATAGCCTATACTAGTTTTATCTAATCACTCTGACCTCTTCGGTCTTTTTAGCACTACTTCTGATTACTCCAACTTTCATCCTTTTGGTTGTCGAGTGTTTCCGTATTTGCGTCTTATCTCCTCATAAGTTGGCATCTCAGAGTTCTCCATGTATATTTTTGGGATATAGTTCTCAGTACAAGGATTATCATTGTCTTAATTCTGCTACGAGAAAGGAATATATCACTCGGCATGCTCTCTTTGATGAGCATTTTTCCCGGCTTGTTCAACAGCTGCTCCTACTTCGCTTGATGTTTCAGTGTTCATGGAGTATTTGTCAGTACCATCAGAAGTTTTTGAGCTGTCTTCATCAGCCTTATCACCCACAGTCCTTGATGATGTCGACTTCTAGCATTTTTTGAATGATTTTTTAAATATTCTATTCCATGTATAATTGTAACTTGTAACCTCTGTACTCGCATTTAAATATGAAAACACACAGCCCCAACAATTGTGAGTTTTACATTCTTTCATGGTTAATGTGAGTGCATTGTTCTCTTTATGTATGTGTGTGTCTATATATATATTATCTAAGTAACTAGAAAATCCATGGATGATAAGCTCTTTAGTTTTTAGCTTACCATTTTCTGATTCCTTTTTGTTCAAAATATTATTGAGTAATCTTGTTGTATGGATGAGCCGTTGAAATACATGAAGAAGAAGTCTTGAACGTGTGCATGTCATGACATACCTTTAGCTTTGATTAGTTGGTTTATTTAGTTTATGTTAGAAAGATTAGTTTGATGACTTGGTAATGGTTCTGTTCCTATAATTATAGAGAGTAGGCTTAGTGATACTTAGTTTTAGGACACATTGTTTTTCTACATTAAGGTGTTGTTTCTTTTGGCTATAAATAGCCTTAACAAACGTCAGAAAAGATGAGACAATTTCATAACCATTCTTTGCTTTAGGGTCATCCATTTTAGCCATTTAAGCTTGTTCCATTTCAATAGATGGTATCAGAGCCCGATTGAACAATGGATACAAACAGATCACAACCGCCACCTCAGACTCGTAGAGTAACCCTATTGTTGAAAGATCTATCACACACCATTTTCTTACAAAGATAATGACTTACATATAAGGTCTTGAGTCACCCCCACTTAGTGCCAATTGGTTTTAAGATGGAAACCCAAAATACCTTGAAATTTAATATGGTATGAGAGCCCTGTTTTAGTTTATTCGCCTAATGTGTGGATCTCATTTAATTTAGTCCACTATGGGTCAGAGTGTTTCCACGTTAGGACGTGAGGGGACATGTTGAAAGATATATCATACACCTTAAACAAATTAATATATAAGATCTTGGGTCACTTTCACTTAGTGATAATTGGTTTTAAAATGGAAGCCCAAGATACCTTGAAATTTAGCTGTATCGGCACTGCCGTGATCCATACCGCCCCCATCGGAGGAGCCTAGATCCGCCGCCGCTCTTCTTTTCTATCCATATGCGCACTTTTGCATTCAGTTGTTGTCCTCACTCGGCGCCGCTGCCGGCCGTAATGATTTCTATAAATATTACTCTTACTACCATTCTATTGAAGCCGCCATGTCTTGCCTGCCACCGCCGCTACTCTTAGCTGCCATCGTCACTGCAACGATCTCCGCCGCTTGACATTTTTATTCACCGATTGATCATATTCATGGTCTTCTACAAATATTATTGTTACTGAAGTTGAATATTGATAAGCCGCTTCCACTTCTATTGTTGCTGCTGCTACTTCTGCTGCTACTGAAGTTGAATTCCATTCAATGGATATTTTTCCAAACCTCTTAGTGATTAGCAATTTTAAAATCTTTTTCACAAGTTGTGCATTTCTATTCATCATGCTCCAACCCGAGGGAGTGTAATAAGGAACGGAAACCCTTTCCTTATAGAAAAGGTTATAAATGGTAGTTAGCTTACAGAATTAGTTTCCTTGTAGGTTAAATTATATAGATGGTTATTTTCTTATACATTTTAGAATTATTTTCCTGTTACACTTTAGTTTCTATCCCTATATATTGTAACTCTCATCATTGATGAGGTAAGTCATCGATGTGATATCAATGCACCATTGATTACACAATTATATTTTATCACCTATCAAGGGTACGTGGACGCGATGTTGTGGTGCAACAAGTATTAAGGGAAGGAAGCGATCCGATGGTCTTTGGTGATGAAGGAAAAATTGCAAGCTCAAGGCTTGTTGTGAGCAGTTGAGGATGGAATGCAGACTATCAGAAGGATAGGTAAGTTTTATCGGTAGTATTGCGGGTGGTGCCACTGGAAATGTTGTCCACACTTAATGTGATGGACATGATGTTAGAATATGGGATCATCCTTAGCATCTCTCATTGATTTTTGATTGATTATAATTGATTCGTACATATATAGGCCAACTATGATTGATCCTAATTAATATATAATTTATGTATACATATATATAGACTAGTTTAGATTCATTGTACTGCTACCTTTTGTAACCTATTAATTGCTTGTATGAAGAGAAACAAGGTACGTCGAATTGATTACCTTCATCCTCTTTCACATGAAAAATTAAACTTGGGACACAATGAAAGGGTGTTAATTTTGTTAGAGAGGCCAATGCGTAAAATCTTTATATGGAATTTTAATTCAATCATGTTTTAGTTTGGATTGAGTGTCGATGACTTCTCTATGAGGATCACCATCCTCGTTAAAAATTTACAAGTTCTCGAAGACACAATGGAGGAGGAACATGTTTGGAAGAAATTCATGCGCGTCGTGCTACCTCAGTACACACAAGTAGCAATTTCAAGTGAGACTTCCTCAATTTTAGCACTCTCTAAATTGATGAGCTTACTACGAGGTTTCGATTGGTGGAAAAGTAGTATGATCTTGGTGAATCATACACCAAGTTAGGTTCTTAGTTTCTCCCAACGGAGGAGGAATGACGAGGAAAAAATCGTGAGTATGTCGAAGGGTCATCAAGAAGCAACAAACCAAAAGGACAGAGCCATGGAAAGTTTCATGATAGAGTGATCGACAAGAAAATTAAATTGCTATAGCTGTGGAATCCTAAGCCATTTTGCTAAAGAATGTCGTGAAATGTATCGTGACCAAATGGCGGAAGCACATTTGAGCATGCTTGATGATGACCAACCAACAGTGCTCTTTGCTTCGACAACAAGCATGCATGATGAAGTTGTAGTCATTGCACCAACAAATCGAAGTCCGTCTTAAGTGAAACTAAGTATGTTCACTCAAAGGAAGAGCGTGTATACCCAATTTATGTAGGCGAAGAGGCATGTTATCTCGATACCGCAACAAGTAATCACATGTTGGGCTCATGGGGGATGTTCCCTTTTCTGAACGAAAGTGTGAAATGCTCGGTCAAGCTAGGTGATGGTTTAGTGGTGGAGATTTGTGGTCATGAACAATGACGGATCTAAGGGTGGGCATTGGGGGCACATCCCCAACCTTTAATGCTTAATAGTCCCAATTTTTTAAATATATTTTTTAAAATTTAATTGTACATGTGTTCGTAATATTTATAAGTAAATTTTCAACAATAAACAAATTTATTAATTGTACAATTTCTTACTTGCTCATTTCAATCAATATCATAAATTTTAGACTTGATATAAGTGTTAGTTTTTTTTATAAAAATATCTTCATTTAGCATATTATCCTTATATTCATTCATCATCATAAAAAAAACTCACATGATTACTGTCGTAAGAGTCATTTTGTACCATTATTGTTTTAATTGATTTTTCTCAGGATAATTTGCAAAAATAATATTGATTGGAGGAATCTAAATATACATTAACTACCACATAATAATGTATTGATCATGTAGAATGGAGTGAAATATTTCTAATTCAATCCATGATTATCTTGTTGCATTTATCAAAAAAAGAATATTTTATTAAGGTTTTTGAAGAAAGAGTTATCAAACGTTAGCGAATTTTTTAAAAAAAATTGTATGGTCATATTATTTATACTGTGATTAAATTTTCATTAATATATTTTACTCAATATTTTATTTTCTAATACACATTAACTATTATTAATGTGCCCTCAATAAATGTCTTTTCTAAAATCTGCCACTAGCCATGAAGCTGTGATGTTTTTGTGCAAGATAAATTAAGGAACACAAGGTACTCACAAAGGTGTAATTTATGCCCTGATTTTATAGCAACGTCATTAGCATTGGGAAACTTGATGAGAACGGGTGCTAGACGTTGATTGAAAATGAAAAATTGAGCTTTTTCGATTGTGAATGAGTGCTGCTGACATAGGTACCTCGAGCAAAGAATATGTTGTACAGCTTGACATTGGAGTTGGATGCCCCTATTTGTCTTCTCTCCAAGATGAATAATGTTGTGTGGTTATGGCATGCTCGTTATGGTCATTACTTGTCACAAGAAGGGTTGGTGAAGGGAATGCCAAGGATCGATCACGTTGATAAATTTTGTAATGTTTGTTCCCATGGAAAGAAACATCACATCTCATTCTCACAAGTAATACTGATGATTTTTTTCTTAGTTAGCTCAAAACCCATCTCATGGCTATCTCAAAAGCATAAGGCAGTTGCTCTTTCTTCTTGTAAGGCGAAACATATGGCCGATGCAACAACAGTTTGCCAAGGTGTTTGGCTAAGATGCTTGTATGGTGATCTTATAAATTGCGAGCCAAAGATGGTGAAGTTATTGGTGGATAAAAATCACCATCGATTGGAGCAAAAATCCAGTTCATCATGATCGAAGTAAGCATTTTCTTATTCGTTTCATTTTATCCGTGAATGCGTTCAGAATATATCGTTAGAATTTAGTCATGTTGGGACGAATGATCGCTAATATGTTCACTAAGGAACTTGGGAGAATTTGTTTTCTTAAGTTATGATCCAAGCTTATTGTCATTGGATAAATCCATAAAACAAATTTAAGGAAGTGATTAATTATCAAGTCATATTGTTGTATGGATGAGTAATTTAAATACACGAAGAAGAAGTCTGGAATGTGTGCATGTCATATTGAACAATCACCTCTTCTCCTTTGTCTAGGAGAAATTTCTAATGTTGGTGCTACACTAGAAGGCGGCAGATGTAAATGGTGAACAATCCAAAACTTGGTGAATTCTTCTCTACAATGATAGGAAGATCTGACATCGAAGGATAAAAAAGCAACGTCGCTATGAACGCTTGCTGCCACAAGCCAGCTATCCATGTGGTAACTTTTCTGATACCTGTAGCTTTAAATTTCCAAGATCTAAAGGATCCTTAGGCCATGCTTTCACGGTTCGTATTCATACTGGAAATCATAATCAAATAAGATTTTACCCTTCTGTTCCACACAAGATTTCTGTTCTCGTTGAGCTCATCTTAGGAAACCTGCGTTATCTTTTAACAGATGTGCTGCCCCTGACAATGTCTTCCGCCCGGATCCACTAGAAGGTGCAAGCTTTGGGTCTAAAAAGAGAGGCGACGCCCCGCTTCTGTTCCCCAGAATAAGTAAAATAACGTTAAAAGTAGTGGTATTTCACTTTAGCCTTTCGGCTCCCACTTGTTCTACACCTCTTAAGTCATTTCACAAAGTAGAACTAGAGTCAATCTCAACAAGGTCTTCTTTCCCCGATGATTCCGCCAAGCCCGTTCCCTTGGCTGTGGTTTTGCTGGATAGTAGACAGGGACAGTGGGAATCTCATTAATCTATTCATGCGCGTCACTAATTAGATGACGAGGCATTTGGCTAACTTAAGAGAGTCATAGTTACTCCTACTGTTTACCCGTGCTTGATTGAATTTCTTCACTTTGACATTCAGAGCACTAGGCTGAAATAATATTGCGTTAACATCCGTAGGGACCATCGCAATGCTTTGTTTTAATTAAACAGTTGGATTCCCCTTGTTCGTACCAGTTCCGAGTCGACTGTTCAGCGCACGAGGAAGGCCCCTCTCAGAGCCGTTCCCAGTCCACCCCCGGCCGATAAGCGGTGACTTGCTCTCACCGCGTGAGTAGCTCGAGCAGTGCGCCGACAGCCGACGGGTTCGAGGTAGGGACCCCCGTGCCCAGCCCTCAAAGCCAATCCTTTTCTCAAGGGTACAGATCCATTTTGGCGACATCCCTTACCTATATTGTTCCATCGACCAGAGGCTATTCACCTTGGAGATCTGATGCGGTTATGAGTACGACCGGCGTGGACGACATTTTCAAGGGCCGTTGGGGGTGCACCGGACATCACGTGACGTGCGGTGCTATTCCAGCCGCTGGACCCTACCTCCGGCTGAACCATTTCCAAGGTGGGCAGGCTGTTAAACAGAAAAGATAACTCTTCCTGAGGCCCCCGCCAACGTCTTCGGACACCCTAACATTGCCCTGAACCGTCCTCATCTTTTTCTAGTTTTTTAATTTAAAAATAGGAAGATGCATTCCATCTTCATTGTTTTCCAATTTTTTTGATTTAAAATAGGAATGCGTCTTCATTGTCTTTCATTTTTTAAATTTAAAAGTCTTCATTGTTTTCTAGTTTTTTATTTAAAATTAGGAAGATAGATAAAAGTTGAAGACGCATTCTGTGAATGCATCTTTATATTTTGTTTTTAAATTATGAATTTGCATGGCTCAAGTTTTTTGTCAGGTGGCAAGTTAAAAAGTTAAGACGCATACAGAGAATGCGTCTTCATGAAACAGGTAGGAAAAGGGAAAACAAGAGTTGAACAAGACGCATTCTCCATTTTCAGAAATTGAAGGAATTTAAATACTTCTAGTTTTTTCCTTCTCCACATCTCCACAGTTATTTTCTGTGAGAACTCCAATGACAACAATAGCATGCTCCGGAAAAATCACATTCACCGGAGGATAAAAGAAGTTTAACTACTTCTTGTTTTCTCCTTTTCCATGGTTGGCTTTTGCGCTGGATAAACCCCACCGTGCTCCTATTTCGTCAGTCTCTCAATTTTGGTCTCCAATTTTGTCTGCAATTTCGGTCGAAAACCAGCTACGACGTGCTTCTTCTCAGTGTTTCCCTTCGTAGATCTATTGTTCCTTGCTTGGTTTTGTTGGTTGAGTGTTGTTCTAAACTTGTTGTTGTCCGCCGAGCCTTTTGGTTCGTTCTGCCACTCCCGTTCTGTTTGACGCGCTGGCGTTGAAGCGTCGCGTGGGCTTCACATGCCACCATTGAAGCCGAACCTAGATTACGTGCGCCACCGCTGAAGGAGGCGCTCTGCCAGAGATTGGACGGGCTGTTTGAAGATATATTTTCTTATTTACAGAAAATATGTTGTATGCAATTGGAAAATGTAGTCATTTTTTTGTTTTTGAAAATGTACGGAATATGTTTTTGTGTTATTATTCGATATTATTTGAATGTGTTTGTCGTGATTATGGTCCGAATTTAAGAATTGTCTCTTCCAAATTGATGTTGATGTTATAAAAGTCATTAGGGAATCAATAAATTGACGATGTTGAATGATAATATTTGTTTGAAAAGTTAATTAATTATTTATACCATTTGCATATTAGCTTTCAATTTACTGATAGTGTACATGGTACCCGTGTACAAAAATTTGGGGTACGATATCAAGAAGCAGAAACACATCTTCTTTCTCTGAGTTATTTTTTAAGGAGTCATAATTTTATAATTTTAACTGAATAATTATTGATGCACTATGAAATATGTTTTCGTGTAATGAATCGATATTATTTGAATGAGTTTGTACTGATTATGATCAGCTTGCAATAATTGTGTCTTCCTAATTGAGTTTAGATTTGAAATTCATTTGGTAAATCACTGAATTTGTGTGGAATGATAATTTGTTTTTGGAATGTTAATTTTTTTGTCATTTATAACTATGATGCAGTTGTACGATGATTTTGTTGTTGTACTTGTATAGAAGGGGTGTGATCAAGTATGATGTAAATGTGGATGTTTATTATGATCCTCCTATAGCTGAGAAATATGCGACACTAAAGCAGAGGTTAAGCCACTCTCAATTAGTTGAATTAATTGTGAGACGGCTTGGCATTGAATGTGATGGGTTTCTTGTTAGAATCTATTATCATTGTCCTGAGATGATTGGTTCGTATATATATTATCAATGTTATAATCTGGAAGATGACGAGTCTACGGAGACCTTCTTTGACACTGTTGATAGAATGTCTTTGTCCTCAACTGATCTTTACATTCAGATAAAAAGTATATCAAACTTCTTTTAACATGCTAGTGATGTTGGCCCGTGATCTTTCATGTCATTGTTGAGCAATGTTCATAACTATACATCAACATCTTACACTACATTCCCAACCCCTGAATATTGCTAGGGTTTAGGATAATTTTCTAGCATTGGTGAGTCGAGTCAACCTAGATCGTATGTCCATCTGGACTGCAACCGTCCATAAGTGGTGGTATACATGGTGGGTTTCATGAATAGTTTAATGTTTTCAACGATGATTATGTAGGAAAAATTGGCGAGCATGTTGTTGGTTCTAGTGGTGGTGTTCATGACTGTGTTGTTGGCGACATTGATATTGATGATGAGGAAAGTGGAGGTAGGGAACTTGAAGAAGAAAGTGAAGATAATGAATCCTTATCAGCTGTTTCGAATCCAGGGGATGATGAGGAACTAGTGTGGGTACACGAATAATATTCTCTCTGCATTCCATCATATGGGGATCCTAATACAAAAGAATTCTGTAGGGATTACAGGGGACCTGATGAGGATGAGTATGACCCAACTGATTGTGGAAAAATACTTCCTAAATAGGTTCAAGTGACTGGCGAAGTTGATTTGGGTATGCACATTTGGAGTAAGGCAGAATTGGTATAAGCTATTTCTAGGTGGAGTTCGAAGATGAACATGGAACACTGGATTGTAGAGATCAAGTTGCGTACATTGTATTAAAAATGTAGGGAAGCTATCAAAGGAAGTGGCACTTGTCAGTGGATTATCAAAGCCAGTGTGAAGTCATCCTACAGGATGTGGGAGATCACCAAATGGGTAAGCAGTCATACTTGTATTGGTGTTGGCCAATCAGATGGTAACACTAATGTGACATTGTTTATGATCTCTCATTCCATTTGCTATCAGATTGAGGCGAACCCCTCCTTCATGGTCGAGGATGTGCAAGAACATGTGTTCATGGTGTTAAAAGTGACCATTTCGTACAAGAAGACGTGGTACGGTCGATAGAAGGCTATTGATTTGGCATTCGGAACCCATGAGGAATCCTTCGAGAGTTTGCCAACATTTATGGATGAGCTGGTCAGGGCTAATCCTACCACATTTGTTGATTGGGCAGACGTACCTGATAGAGTCCATGGTCACGAGTGTAGGAAGTTCAAGTTTGTGTTCTGGGCATTTGGTCTGGCTATCGAAGCCTTTTGCCAATGCAGGCCAGTGATCAGTGTGGATGGTACTCATCTGAGAGGTGCGTACAAGGCCAAAATGCTTGTTGTTGTGCACGATGTGAATGATTATGTATTGCACATCGCTTATACTGTAGTTGATGTTGAGACTATTGAGAGCTGAAACTGGTTCATGCTCAAGTTACGACACCATGTGGTAGATGATGATTCTAGGTCCATGTGTATTATATCAGGCTATCATGAGGGAATCTTGAATACAATGAGAAATATGGATGAATGGATGGATTCGGTAGGATACCACTGGCTTTGCTTGAGGCATTTTCAATCCAACTTCCTCAGGGCGGAAAGTGAGAAGTTTAAAAATACGCATTTGAAGACTCTGGGGTGGCAGCTTGGTAGTGCTAGACAAGAAAGGAGGTGACGAGAGTATAAGAAGGAGTTGGAAAAGCTCGAACCAGCTGCCCGGAATTGGTTGAAACAACATGACAACTGTAAGTGGTGTTTTACTTTTGATGGAAACCATCGCTAGGGAATTCTTACAACCAATATGTCAGAGAGCTACAACAATTGTTTGAGGCGCGCAACACATCTACCGATAACATCATGTATTAATGCCACTTTCGAATGAACAGTTGAAATGTTTGATCAAAGGTTAATGGAGACGACAAACTGGAGGTACATTTCTTCCCCACTATTATTCAACATATTCATTTTAGCAAGAAATCAACAATTCTAAATTGTTGTCGATGTGCACTTTTGTTTTACCAAGCAGGATTTGGAAGAAGTTTGAGAAGAACGACAGTTAGGGGCATGGAC
>JAULKK010335900.1:0-10688 GCA_032355705.1 Rubia peregrina | reverse complement strand
AGGATATATTATGTGCGCTGAGTAAAATAATCATACATATTATAAATTGTTTAACTTTCGAGAGATTAAGGTTCTAAAGTTGTTTTTCTTCCAGAGCTCTTTTAGGAAGCACAAATCCTTCTCCTACGGTGTTTCTCAGGGTTGGAAAATATGCTTCCTTTTTTTGTCTTCTTTTTCAACTTCCATAATACGTGGCCTCCCTTTCCTTTTCGATTCGTACTTCTGTTTCCTTATTGACTTGCAGGCTGCAGTTTCATTGCTTTAAATTACTGCACTCAGAAAAGGAATCCACCAATGCTACTATATGCAATTTCATTCGCACAAATACTTTGCAGAAGAACCCAAAAAATGAATTCTTCTTGGTGAAGGTGGAGTTGGAAAAACAACCATTGCTGAAGGTGTGGCAAAAACTACGAAAGAAAATGTGCCCGTTATCTCCGGGTTATAGCTACACAAAGTGTGGCATACATAACCTAGTATATTTAAATATATAGTCAAAATTTGACTACTTTGATTGAAAAAATTATTCTGTGCAGATTTGACTGAGACGGAGGGAATATGACATTCTTATTTGATATTCTATTACAAATTATTATCTTCATTTCGATCTAATATGTATTGTCCTGCTTTCTTCTAGATCAAGAGCCTCACATTAATAAAAACTATAAAGAAGGAAGCGAATTATTTTCCTTTTGCAACTAGATCTTCGAGTACGTACTAAGTAATTTTCAAAAATGTAGAATGCAAAATGACAAATATCTAAACTCGCATATAAATAAAGCTCAGTCTTATCACTTTAGGAGCTAAATGCCATTATCCTCATCATCTACACATAAGACCATGTTACATTTTCACAAAGACAAAATAATACACCTTACCCTTAATCATTAACCAATTAAGAAACCAATTTTATTGCTGGCAAAAACATGCACGGATCTTCAAACGTATGATTGACGAATGTTTGTCAAGTTGTTGTCAACCATTGTCCCTATACTACTAGGTTCGATCTCGATTAGAATGCCACGGTACAGGTCACTCACCCGGTACAGGTCACTCACCCTACATAGCGTAACAAGAACAAAATTTGGGGGATTGAACTTCACAGGCATCTTCGAAGCGGACGAATTCCCTTCCGCGGGTGGAACCTTTTTTTTAAAGTTAATGAACCGGAGAGGACAAAGAAATACAAAATATTTCTCCCTTAATTCGTCAGAATTTACCAGGGGCAGCCGCCCCGGTTCAATTCTGCCACTACTCACCGACGAGATATAATTATAAATGTCTAACGTAATTTTTATTAGTGTTAACCCATATCAAAGATAATGATACTCAGTGGCGGAACTGGGGGTCGAGCTGATGTGGCCGTCATGGGCGGATCTAGAAATTTTATTTTGGTGGGACATTATTTAATATTAAATAATAATAATAATACAATTAATGAAAAATAATGTCATACAACTAATTTAATAAACGTGTTCATGTCGAGTCTTCATATTTTGAAATTTAGCAACAAAATCATACACGACAACATTCAAGAACAAATCTTTTTCAAGAGAGATAATTAAACAATCATTAAAATTAAGAAAATTGAATAATAAAGATGAAAATATGGTGGGGCAATAGTTAAAATCTTTCGTTGACCAAGTTATAAAAAATTAAAAAGGTGGGGCAGCTGCCCTAATTTGCCCAGGGATAGCTCCGCCACTGATTGTCACTGAATGTTTTTCCCAACAATTTTATTGAGTTTAAAAAAAATCAATAAAGGCTCATTCTGATTTTCTCTTTTCAATTACGTTTCATAGTATTTTCTTATAGTTTGAGGGGTAAAAAAGGAATTCTACAAAATCCTTTGAGCATTTACTCATTAATCTTTTCACTATTTTCACTCACTTTTCTTCACACATTTTAATTTGCACAAAAAATTGATCGAAACATTAATGTATCAGCTTTAAAAGAAGAGAGGAAGTATTTGATTTGGAACAGACTAAGAGTAGAGAACTAAGGATCATGTCATATTTTAAACAAACCGAATTAGAAAGACAATTTAAATCTCAGCTACTTATTTTGCACAAATTGAACTAGAATACAGCCCAAATCATTTCAATACCGGCCCTGAAGGAACATTAAATCGGGCTGAAATACATTCCCAACTGCAGAAACTAAAAAGACTCCCTTTAACGAATATCTTCTACAGTTCTTGCCACGGTTTTTGAAATAGGCATTCACTCAACCTTCGATCTGTTTTCATTTGATCAAGACGCGCTTTATAGCGCTCAATAGAGCCATCAGACTTCCTCTTGACCATGTAAACCCACTTGCAACCAACAACATTAGTGTTCGTGGGACGAGGGACTAAGTCCCATGTCCTATTAGTCATTAAGGCATCATATTTAGTTTGCATAGCATGCTGCCAGTTTGGGTCTTTAGAGGCTTGATGGAAGAGTTTGGGTTCAAGGGAGGCGGTGAGGGCAGTGGGAAGAGGGTATTTTGTGGAAAGGTGATATATGGGTTTAAGAGAATGAGTAGCAGAACGAGTGGTCATAGGGTGAGTGGAGTGGGCAGGAGGCCGAAACCATGTCGGAGCATCAGGATATGGAGAAGGGTCAGTTTGAGGAGGAGATGGAGTAGGGAATGATGAGTCAGGTATAGAGGGAGGAGAGGATTGTTCTTGGGAAAGTGGTGTGACAATGATATGTTGAGGAGATGGTCTACCGGGAGTATCAGGTGGTAGAGCTATGGAAGTGGGAATTGTGGCAACCTGACTGAGAGCCGATAGTGGTACTGGGCAGGGTGAGGAAGGGGTAGTGGTTGAGCATGGTGAATACATGTGTGGATAGGTTAAGACAGATTCATCAAAGATGACAAATCGAGAGATATATGTGTGAGAGGTGGGTAGATGGAGACATTGGTATCCCTTGTGCTTAGAGTTGTATCCAAGGAAAATACATGGAAGAGAACGGTACTCAAGTTTGTTTGCAGTGTAAGGGCGAAGGAATGGATAGCATAAGCATCCAAACGAGCGAAGGAGGCTGTAGTTTGGGACTTTGTAATAAAGACATTGATATAGAGATTTGTGGGAAATAGTGGGTGTGATGGTGCGGTTGATGAGATAGACGGCAGTGTGGAAAGCTTGTTCCCAGAATGTGATTGGAAGGATAGAATGAGCAAGGAGAGAGAGTTCTTTTTCTACTATCATGCGGTTTGGACGTTCAGCAGAACCATTTTGATCGGGGGTGAGAGGACATGAAACCTGGTGATGGATTCCATGAGAGGCAAGCAGGGTAGAGACACTGCAGTATTCACCGCCCGAGTAAGATTGAAAGGCCTTGACTTGAGTAGAGAATTGTCTTCGAACAAGTTTGAGAAACTTTTCAACGATGGGATAAACTTGGGATTTGGCTGAGAGAATATAAAGCCATGTAAATTGCGTACAGTCATCAATAAAGCTTAGGTAATAGCGGCAACCATTGGTGGATAATTGAGAAGAGAAACCCCAAACATCGGTATGTATCAAATCAAAAGTTTTTGAAGAACAACTAGTACGAGGTGATAGAGGAAAACAACGACTTTTGCCAAGTTGCAATGAACCACAAACTAAGTCTAGCTTATTACAAGAGATGGGGAGATTATGACTAGCAATAGTGCGACAGAGGATGTACTCGTGTGGGTGCGCCAGACGGTGATGCCAACATTGAAGTGAGGTGCGTTCAGATAGAAAAGCAACAGGGGAATGAGATGAGGGTTGCAACTGAAGTGGAGAGGGCTGAAGGCGGTATAGGTCATTCTCAACGGTTCCCTGTAGCAGTATCTGGCCCTGCAAGGTCTTAATAATACAATGGTCTGAGTGAAGTTCAACAAAGACATTATTATCACGGGTCAATTTGGATACACTAAGCAGAGATTTGGTGATTTTGGGAACACACAGAATATCATGCAATTTCAAGGGTGTAGCAGCATGCTTAGCACTAAGAACAGAAGTACCATAATGAGTGATAGGAAAGAAAGTACCGTCCCCGACAGTGAGTTTATCATTACCATTGTAATGTTTTTGGAGAGTGAGAATGCCCAGATCAGCCGTCACATGATAAGTGGCACTAGAGTCGACGTACCACGGATCACCAATGTCAGACAGACTGGAAGAAGAAGTCGGGAAAGCTGACATGCCAGAAGTAGAGTTTCTAAGCCTAGCCACGGCGTTCCTGTACGTCGGTGGGAAAATTTAAAAATTAACACGCTGAAAACAATTGAGGCCATCATGACCCAGTTTAAAACAAATCTGACAAGTGGAGCGGTGGCGGTCCGGTGCAGACCAGTCTCGGCCTCTGGCAGTGGTGCTGGAATCTGGTGGCGGCGGGAGAGTGGAACGACGAGGAGGGTTGTGGTGGGCAGCATTGGCTGACGGCAACGGGAAAGGAGAAGTTTCCTCCTCCTGACGTGCCTCTTCTTGGAGCAGGATACCCAACAGCTCATCGGAGGTGACCAGGTCGGGTCGAAGTGAAATGGTCTATCTGTGCAGCGAGAACTGAGCTCCGAGACCGTACAGCAGGCAGCCGGTGAACTCCTCATCAAAGATGATGCAGAGGCAGTCGGAGAGTGAGTCAACGATGCCGCGTTTCTTCTCAAAGTAGTCCAAAACTGATAGAGAACCCTTCGTCAGCGATTGGAGCTGCTGTTGGAGGTGCATCTGACGTGCTCCGGTCTGGGCATAGAAGGTTCATCCAAGGATTGACCAGGCATCGGTGGTAGAGATGGCACGGGCAACAATTCCAAGCATCGGGGTGGTTAAGGTCGATCGGATCCAGAGCAGAACAAGGCGGTCCTTTCTGAGCCAGGCCACCAGTGCCGGATTGGGATCCTCCCAGGCTGTAGTTCCGGTGCGGGGATCAGAAGGGTCCATCGGAGGCACGGCAGGGATAAGAACGGTAGCCAAAGGCGGAGCAACGTCGGTGAGAAATGAGTCCATCCCGTACACCTCAAGAGCAGACCGAATTGTACTCCGCCAAAGTGAATAATTGGATCCGTCAAGATGAATCGCAAGATTAGGGAAATTGAAACTTACGTTGGATTCAGAACCGGCATGAGCAGCAACAAGAGCATGGATAGAGTTAATGGAAGAAGATGAAACAGAGTCTATTTGGAACGTATGTTTGGCTGATACCATGTAAATACTATAAGAGGATAATTTTAATGATGGAAAGTGTTGAGATTTCTATTGAGTGAATACAGTATAAATAGATTACAAGTCTGTAACTAAATCTCATGATGATAGGCATCATACTAACTAAGTTTATTGATTCTACGTAACAATAATATAACAATACCAACATGGTCAAACAGTAACTAAATACCGTTAACAAAACATATTAGGGATTGATCTAATGTCAAAAAGGAGGAGAAAGGGAGAAATAAAAGGAGGAGACATAGAGTTTTAGAAGAAATTGAGAAGATTAGAGAGAGGGGGGAGAGGATAAGATGAGAAATGAGGATGTGGTCAGCATTGAAAATGAATGAGACCCTCAGCTTTATTAGCATGCGTCCCATTTCCCAATCCAGCATATGCGTCCCATTTCCCAATGCTCAACCTCAAACCCTAATCAATTAAGGAGCCCAATTTTTTTTGCCTTTTAATTGGGCTTCAAAGGCAACATGGGTATTTTACATTAAGTCAACTGAATCATTTTTAGTAAATTTCATAACTTGCAATTTAAGGTGGGACGTCCAAAATAGAAAAGTGTGTAATTTGAGCTGCGACTGAGTGAGTAGTGCGTTCGCATCAAAACTTGTAATAGTGTGAGGTTGACTTGTGACATGTATGAGACCATCTTTTTTTTTACAACTCAATCCAACCCAACTTTATTTATAAATAATTATTATTTTTAATCCACTCATACAATCCACTATACAACCATCTTATTTCATTTCAACACTTTATCAACAACTCAACCCAATCCAACTCTACCTTACTTTATCAATATATTTTATTATTTATTTTGATTATTTATTCATTATATTATTATTACTTTCTTGTTAACTATTATGTTATTAATATCTAAATAATATAATTTATAAAAAAAGACTCAAAACTATTGCAAATGACAATTTAGAATAATACAATAAAAATGTTCAAATATAATAAAACCACTATGATTAAAGCTGAATTCAAAATGAAAAATATACAATCATGAAATTAAATATTGTACACCCTTTGTAAAACATTGCAACAAATTAAATAAGATTCAAATCATATGTTTATAATGCAAGATAAGTTTTTGTTAAGAAATGAAATTATATATTATGAAATAAATTATGATAAAATTTAAATATTTTTGTAAAATGTAAACTATAAACAGTTCAAAAAATAAATTTTACAAACGTTAATAAATTAGATTACAAGTTCAATTATTAAATAAATTTATAACTAAAATCAATAAATGAGAGTTTGACATGTATCAAACTTTTTCCTATTTAACCAGCAAACCCCCATGAAAAGAGGACTACACTTTAGCCCCGGTTTAGTGCGGTTGTGAGCTCAGTTTGTTTTCCCTTCAATATTTTATTAGCTCCACGTCAACAATCCAAGACATGGGTTGTTGATAAATTTAGTCTTAGAACCTCCAACAAACTCAACCTCCTTCTTGCTAGAAGTATTGTTTAACCGTTGACTTTGTATTGTATTGCGGCATCTCGGTGCTAGTGATAATGTGAAGGCAGGGGAAGATCTACGTGGGAGCTAGCTCCAGCCTCCTGCTGAGCCAAAAATTACGAGAAATTGGATAGTAAAATTTTTAGAGAAAATTATCATCCCCTTAGATAATAAAAAAATTGAGATTTTTTATTATTATTGATAGGTCAGTCCCATCACATTTATATGTATGTGTAAAATGTTGTTTGGTTTATGTTGTTCTGACGTTGCACATTCTCCGCAATTGGGCCACCTGTGGATTTTGTAGTGCGTTGGCATCAAAACTTGTACTCCCTCTATCCCGGCCTATTTTGCAGGGTAATCATTATCACGCTATTCAAGAAACATATTTGACCGTTAATATCTTCACTTACGTATAGTAATGGTAAATAAAAATTTGATATTTAGAAACTACTTGTTACGACGAATTGAATAATACCACGTATGATAATATTGTTTCTCATATATCTATTCAAATATGAGGCCAAACTTTGATAGAGAATAGTGTCGGAAAAGCAACTATGCAATTTAGGCTGTGACGGACAGAATAATAGTGTGAGGTTGGCTTGTATATCATCAAATATGTGTGATATCATGTAATCCGCCTCGTTCTAACTCTATTTACACTTCTACTTTTTTTGCAATATTCTTTAACAAAATTTGACCGTATATTTAATAGATTTATGAACAATAATATTATCGTATATGATATTGTAATAAAATATAAAAAAAAGTTTTATTAATGGTGCATTGATATCACATCAATTACACACCTCATGAATGATGACGATTACAATAGATAGGTTTACAACAAACTAAAGTATAACATGAATAGAATTCTAATTATATAAGGAAACTATCATCTATAACTAATTATATAAGGAAATTAATTTTATAAGTTAACTGTCATCTATGACCTTTCCCTACAAGGAAAGGATTTCTTATTTTCTTATCACCCTCCCCCAAGTTGGAGTATGATGATCAAAAATGCCCAACTTGTGAATAAGATTATGAAATTGTTAATCATTAAAAAAAAAAAATCGTTCAACAGCGATGCAGGCTTCCTCAGCAACATCGAAACTGGAACTAGGAGTAGTCATTGGTGCAGATCAGTGAGACACAACATCGGCGGTACGGTAGGTAACACGGCGGTGCGTGGAAGATCAGCGGTGGCACGTGGAGTACGAGCATCGTGTGAAAAACACGCACGAAAAATTTGGGTAGGCACGGACAGCAAACGTTCACAACAGCTGAAGAAGAAGCAGCTGCGATCATCTATTGCGAAATCAGTAAATCAGGTAGGTAAAGGTACAGTGGCACGTAAAGTCGGGTGGTGGCACGTGAACGTTACTCGTCGGCGGATCGGGGTAGTATGGATCGTGGCAACCGTTGAGGTGGCAGCGGCGATCAAAAAAATAGTAACCGGCAGGAATGTCGACGATGGTGGCGGCGCGTGTAGTGTAACACGCGGCTTGACGGCGGCGGCTCAGGCGCAAGACGGCAGCGGAATTTATTTAGGGCTTAGGTCTCAAAAAAAATTTAGCCTCTGATACCATGATAAAATATAAAAGACTTTATTACTGGTGCATTGATATCACATCAATGACACATCTTATCAATGATGACGGTTACAATAAATAGGGTTACAACAAACTAAAGTATAACAGGAATAGGATTATAAGTATATAAGGAAACTAACATCTATAAATAATTTTATAAGGAAACTAGTTTTATAAAGTAACTGTCATCTATAATCTTTCCCTACAAGGAAAGGATTTCTTATTTCCTTATCATATTGTTCAATTCATCATAACAACTAGTTTCTAAATATCAATTTTTTATTTTCCGTTATTATACATAGATAAAGATATTACCGGTTAAATATGTTTCATGAATAACGTTATAATGATGACAGTGCAAATACAGCTGGGACGGATGGAGTATGATTTTTAAATTGCGGGCAATAGCTTGTATTGAATGGATTTGTGGGCTCATGTGTAACCTTCTTAGTGACTGTGTGCTCCAAGTTTAGGATACGAAGGATTGGCACACCCGCGGGTGTACTCCAATGGTTGAGACATGAGTTGTGTTTGGAGAGATCCACTGTTCGAAACTTGACAGCGGCAGTGTGGGATTTTCTCGCTAGTCGAGGGTCTTTTGTGCGCATCGAGTACGTGCCGACCCATAGTTCCTGGTGCTGGGCTACCGTGGCTTATCTTCCATATAATGATTGTGATGTCGATCGGTATGGACTGCTGGGGGCGAGCAGCGATCGCCTTTTAGGATACGAAGGATTGGCTAGCCTTGAATTTTGCATTGCTGGCAGTGGCGAAGCTAGTAAGGAACCCGGGGTGCACGTGCATCCCGGAATTATTATTATTTTTAAATTTATATATTTTTTACAAGGTAAAAAATATTTTTAGTATATTTGTGCACCCCGAATGTTCTTTTATTTTATACTTTTTTCTCCCAAAACGTGTGATCCCAATTCTCAAAACTCCTTTCTTTCGAAGTCGAAGAATATTTGAAGGTGCACAGTGGTGAATCCGGAAAATTTTCAATGAGGACACTTGTCAAATTCTGATTTGGCCCTCACCTCCCTACATACAAAACCCCCACATAAAAAATTTGCTGGGATAAACCCCGGTGAAGGGGGTATTACTCCATCCAGGGCTTCCTTTGTCAACGTTTCCTATGACCCTTGTCAATCTATATAACACGTTTCACATCGCATTTAAACTCGGTCACATTTTTTGAGGACTTTTATGTGCTTCTTGTTTAGTGCACAGGGCTTTCTTAGGAGATTTTCTCATAGTGCCTCATTGCGAGGGGTGGGCGTCGGGTCGGGTTATTTGGATTTCGGGTTATTCAATTTTGCCTTAAAAATTCAAAAATCGAATCCGACCTGAATAATCCGAACCGAATTTTGAATTCGGTTTCGGTTCGAATTCGGATCCTATCCAAACAAACCGAATTGCAAGTTAACATTTTAAAAAAATAAAAATCCATAACTTCAAACAATATCCCTGAGACAGTCTGGTATTGTTTCTTCATACAAAATTTAAGTTGGTCTGGTATTAAAAATCCACAACTTCATACAAAATTCAAGCTTGTTACAGAGTTTAGCAGCCCAAACTTGTTATAGAGTTCATCGGCCCAAGCTTGTTACAGTTTGGCGGGTGAATTTCCCCAATCTTGTTATAGAGTTCAGCAGCAACATTAAGACATAGCAACATTTCAGCAGCAACATTTCATTATCAGCAACCCTATTCATCATTCAAGTATTACATCAGCAACAAAGAGTACAGAAAACAATGGAGCAACAATGGAGCAACAAAGAGTAAAGAAAACAGCAGCAAAGAGTAAAAAACTGGAGCAACAAAGAGTAACAAAGAGTAAAGAAAACAGCAGCAAAGAGTCGAATTCAGCATTAAAAAACACTGGAGCAACAAAGAGTAAAGAAAACAGCAGCAAAGAGTAAAACACTGGAGAATTCAGCATTAAAAAAACACTGGAGCAATAAAGAGTAACAAAGAGTAAAGAAAACAATAGCAAAGAGTAGAATTCAGCATTAAAAAATACTGGAGCAACAAAGAGTAAAGAAAACAACAGCAAAGAATAAAACACTGGAGAATTCAAAAGATGAAGAAAACTACCTTCAATTGAAATGCAAATCAGAGGCTAAACATCCACAATGGTTGACTCCATCACTGATTTCTGGATTTCTGCAATAAAACACACACACACACACACACACATATATATATATATATATATTAGTCAGTGTTTTAAAAATCGGCGCCTAGGCACTAGGCGATGCCCTTCCGCCGCGCATAGGGCCTAGGCGGTCGATTAGGCGTTTGGGCCGCCTAATTCCCGCCTAGCCCCGCCTAATCCCGTCTAGGCCCACCCAGACCTATCCGAACCGGTTTGAACCAAATAAACCGAATGTGGGTCAAAACTTAACTTAAAATTTTAACTTAAAAGAAGCCTTTTGAAACCCATT
>JAULKK010335879.1:0-10689 GCA_032355705.1 Rubia peregrina | reverse complement strand
CCGATTTGATCAGATGGAACAAGTAGCTTCACAGTAACTTGAGCAACTTCGTCTCGATCCTCATCACTGGCTGCATGGTCATCAGCAATAATTTTCTCATGAACCTTAAACAGAGCATCATGAGCCGGGCATACACGGCCTTCAGAACCATCAAAATCATTTTCTTCCTCACTAGTACTGTATATCGTAACAACCCTTTCGTCAGATCCCGGCACAGTCTCACCAATCCTTATCTTGGACCTGGTATCCGCCCTCAGCTGCTTAACTATCTCACCTCCCCTCCCGATTATGCTTCCGATCTTTTTCGCAGGGCACAAGTATCGGTACACCGTATCCTCGGACCCAATGGAGAAAGATTCCTTATCGGAACCCGAGTTTCTTCTCTTATTCCCTCCTCCACTATCAGAATAATCATGAGAACGCTTCCCATAGCTGCTCCTTTGCCCAGCCATTCTCATCTAATGCACCAAAAGATATTTCCAGCAAACACTCTAGAATACCAACTGCGTACAGATTACAATTAAAAAGAAATCCACAAAATTTATAGACCCGAGCTTAAAACACACGGATATTACAATGCAGAAGACAGCACAATTCATAAACTAGCAGATATTGAGAAGATATAAGAATGGTGGATTCATAATTTCAATTCTTGAGGAGGGATTAAGTTGACTTCTTGGGAATGGTGGATTCATGCAATATAACAGTCTCTGATTAATAAAACTAATCAAAATTTATGAGAATTCATGAGGAGGGATTGGGTTGACTATCTATCACAAATCAGATCAAACAAAGCATAAAAACGTACAGCGAAACCAGATCTATGAAATAGATTATGAAGTGAGAGAATTAATTCACCAGCACACGGAAAATTTACCCGGGAAAACAGGCGAAGGAAATTCAGTCGATTTCGCAGACTCGGGAATCTGGGATGACGACGATGAGAGATAGGAATAGGATGTGCTTTTGTTTGCTTAGCTGGGTGACGATGCGTTTTTAGGGTTTTTGACTTCGGCGCCTTGGTTGTGGATTAAATTGTGTGTAGTGTTAATATTTTATAACTACAGATCGATTTAATTATACTCTCCCTAAATTCCTCTACATAGAGTATCATAGGTTTAAGAGTCCGTCTCTTGAAATGTAATTTTTCCATAAGTCATGGAAAGACCAAGGTTTAAAGTGTAAATTAGAAGAAATCAAAATAAAATTTCCGTAAATATAAAGTGTAAGACTTTGTGTAAATATAAAGGGAACAATAAGTAGTAAAGGATGTATGCCATAAAAAATGTGTCATCTTAAATTAATGAGATTTAAGACTTCGCGTATTTCCTAATTTTTATTTATACTTACCCTCAAAATTCAACTAGATTAGCCGTGCATGTGAAGATTCAAGGTACAGGTTGTTTTTGTTCATGAAGATGTAGGTTAGTATTACCTCTGTTTCATTAGATGTGACATTATAAGTTTACATTAATGAATTTAGATGAATAAAATGAGCGGATGAAATTGAGTTTATAACTGAAAAAATAGAATAAATAAATGAAATTGAAGGAATATTTCCAAAAAAATGCATTAAATTTACAAAAATAACTAAAAATTGAAAGTGTGTCGCACCCATGAATTAGTGGGCTTATTGATAGGCAAATGAAAGTGACGACATTGTTGACGTCACGGTCGTTGTAACTTGTAAACATGTCTACGGTGGAGGGAAGATCACAATGGTTCGGAGACTACTATGAAGATCATATAAAAGGTATAACGGTGAAGATCATAAAAAGTTTTCATCTTATTATAATAAATACAAAAATAAATACCAAATTATCTCATTAATAATAGAGTCCGTCTCTTGAAATACGGTATTTTCACAAGTCATGGAAAGATCAAAGTTTAAAGTGTAATTTAGAAGAAATGAAGACAAAATTTTCGGGTTGTATGAATCGGGTTATAAATTTTATAACTACTACATATTGCATAGTAAAATTTTAATATTGTAACTAAGACCTTTTACCTTTTATTATTCTAATTAAACACCATTTTTTCATAAGTTTATGGAAAGACGGTCTTTCCCAAGATTTTTCCTTAATAATATTGTTTATAAAATGAATTTTATCAAGTTAATTGTAAAAACAAATACCAAATTATCTCATTAATAATATATTTTTTATAAAATGATTTTTATCTAGTTAATTTTATACTTCTTATGTTCCAATTTAAATTGTACACTTGCTTTTTTTACACGGTTTTTAATTAAAATTTGATAATATATTTGAATAAATATATAAATAATAACATTATCGTATATGATATTGTTGAATTCATCGTAACAAGTAATTTTTAAATATTTATCTTTTGTTTTTTATTATTATACGTAGTTAAGTATAATAACAGTCGAACATATTTCTATGACATGTATTCGTGAAAACCCTAGCATATGTGAAATTTTGAACATTTGTTACTTGTTATTGAATCTCCAAATTTCAGAATTAGGCCTATTTGTCTATTTCAGCCCAAATTGTTTTAATCTGGCCCAAGTTATATTCAAGATGGCTAAGCCCAATTATTTGGCCCAATTAATCCTCCCTTTGTCTATTTCAGTTCAAATCAATTAATTTTTGACTAAATTATTTTTTTTTGTCCCCAACATACCATCTTTTACCATATTTTGGTTTTCGAGAGCAAACCCACGTTTTTTTAGAACCCTACACATTCAAATTGAAATTTCCAGTCCCCAAAACCAGGTTTTGGGTGGTTTTCATCTTTTGGCCCCAAGAAATATATTCTTTTTTATAAGGTTAGGGGTATTTTTGTAATTTCACTTATTAAAATAGCAAAAAAATAATTTCATCCCATCGACGTTAAATGCCACCGCCGACGTCCGCCGCTGCCTCAGGTCGCGCGTAAGTCACACGCATCTTCTACTTCAATTGGCACGTGTAATCACACACGTCCATCATTGCCGCTGACCTCGTCCGATCGACGTCATCCAGCGAACCCTAGCGCCGGCGAACCCCAATCTAGCTCTCCCTTTCTAGATCTGCGATGATTCCCGATCCAACATTATTTCTTAATAACCATATCGTTCTGAGGCGACGAACCCAGGAACCGGTGAAGGGGGGGACGTTGAGGAAAATTTGGATGGCGACGAGGATGCTGCGAACCGGAGAAGGGGAGGGTGGCGATGAAAAACCGGACAGAGAAGGGGGCGGCAGACTGATTTTTCTATTTCTGCTATTTTCTTTTCAATTTTTGCTATTTTAAATAAGTGAAATCACAAAAATACCCCTAACCATATAAAAAATATTTTTTGGGGACCAAAAGATGAAAACCACCAAAAATCTGGTTTTGGGGACCGAAAATTTCACTCTGAATATGTATGGTACTAAACAAATGTGGTTTTGCTCTCGGGGACTAAAAGATGGTAAAAGATGGTATGTTGGGAGAACGGGGAAGGTGGGATTTGGTGTGAAGAAGAGAGGGTTTGCAGGGGCAATATAGCCTTTTCCATGTTTTTGAATTTTCATTTATTTTAAACAAGGGTATTATAGTCAATTCACAAAAAAATTGGTCAAATTCAGGTTCTTAGGGTTAGATTGGTAATTTCAACCAAATAATGAGGTTAGAATTGCACTTTCAGATTTACAGGGTTAGATTGACACTTTCGGTCAAAACATGAAATTATTTTAGCACTCAACTCTACAATAAAAGTGAGACAGTTTTAAGTAATCATAATTAAGTTACAGATTTAGTCAGGGTGAAGAGAGTATTAAAAATGCAGTGCTTTGTGAATACAAAATGATTATTGTTCTAAAAATACTTATTTGAAATAAACGTGACTAAAAAATAATTTTTGCAATAGTAAAAGATGAAGTCACAAAATAATTATTTGAATTTCTAATACTGATTTGAGATATCTATTTATGTTATCGCTTTTTAGTCGTAGATATAGCGTGTTACCGCGCTTCGGATACAGATTAGGGTACTGTTTCTTAATCTGTAATCTCACAAATTGCTTCCCTTTGAGGAAATAATTTTCAGGGTTTGGGGAACCTAATAAATATCCCTCCACCAATGGTGGTTTAATTAAAAAAAACGATATCAGATTATTAACTTGAGGTCTAAAATCCGATAGGTAACCAAATTATATCCGGAGCAAAATCCATCTACTTAGCCTAATTCTCATATGCTTAAAATGGTCAGAGGTAGAGAGCTAATCCTATGTAAATCCATTTTGAGTATTAAGAGAGGACCCAACTATCATTACATCAATTCCTGTATATAAGGAGCAGTCAATGTCGATTACTTTGACACATCTTGCGAGGAACTCAAAATACAAAACAATCAATGCTACGTCTAAAATGACAACAATATATTAATTTGAAATTGAGATTGGCTTTGAAGTTTTAACAATTTTTTTAAAAAATTCAAAAGCTCATCATGGATGAGCAGGGGTTGTTTTAAGGATCCTCAAACCCATTGATAGCTCAAAATAGTGTTCAAATTACAAAAGGTCAATGCGGATGACCAAACCCTAAATCCAAGGATAGTATTTATTCGATTTATGGTAAGTTGTAGACTGTGTTTCCACCTCAGAATCCTCCACCCTGTGTTAAATTTTGAGTGGCCAGACACACCACAAATCCATAAATCATCCTACTGATTCTAAAATTACCCCACTGATTCCAAAATTAAAGCTGGATCCTCTTCTTTCTAAATTAAGGAAATAAAGCATCTTGCCTCAGAATGAATTGAAAAGGTTGTTGCCTTCTTTTTTCTTCGAAACCGATGCTGCATCTGTTTAATCTTGCCATCTTCGCCAAATAATCTACTGCTCAATTTGCTTCTCTGAAATTGTGATGAAATTCGAAGCAGGCTTCCCGTTTGATTTCCATAATCTTCTTGTAAAGGTGTAACAAACTCCAAGGAGGTTTAGCTTCAGCCCTGAAGACATCAACTGCAAGCTTCGAGTCTGTTTCGATTATGAACTTTGTGGTTCGATTGGTTGATGAAGCCCACTTCATACCTGTAAAGATTGCTATAAGTTCAGTATGAAGAACTGATGACAAACCTTCATCCATGTAATCAGAGATAGAGTAGATCAATGAAGAAGATTAAGATCTTATAACACATCCTACACCACTTTTATTTTGACTAAAGGAGGCATCACAGTTTATCTTAAAACCATCGGATGGAGGAATCCATCTCATAGTGCTAATCACCAGTTTTGATTTTTTTTAATCAGAGTAGGGATCATTCCTTTAGTACTGAAAATCAGGTCACTGGATAAGAAATGTAGATCATTGTGTATGGAATATAAAGAGAAGGAAAAAGAGGAGACAGACTTTCATATCAATTCAGCATCGAAATCAATATTATTATATATCCTCATATTCCTTGCTTTCTATAATTCCCAAAGAATTATCATTGGAAGATTGCAAAGCAAGGAAAGTTTAACCTGAAAAATCCATTGCCTAACCAATAATTCTGCAGTCTTGAAGATACAGAGTGAAAAGATCTATTCTGGATATTCATCAAAGCATTAAATTTAATCCAAACTCAATCAGCTACTATGCAAGTGTTGAAGAAGTGATCAACTAAATCCCTACTCTCACATTTAGGGAATTTTGAAGCCAAATGAAAACTCATTCTCATAAGAATGTTATCAAATGGTATTGCATTGTTCAATAATTTCCAAACAAAGATAGATATCTTGTTTGGAATTATTGAATTACATACCTTCGATAGCATGGATATGGGTGGTTTTATTTTTCTGAGTGAATGATAAGCAGCCTTTATTGTGAATTCTCCATTGAGCTCTGGTTTCCAAATAAGGGAATCCCTCTCATCACATAGATCAAAGTCAACCTCTATTTTGACAGCAAATCTGAAGGTAAATGATCCGATAAAAGAGGAATGATTTCATTTTTGCTTACCTGGAAGTCCTTGATATGTAGGAATGGGAGAGGAACTTGTATCTGTTGTGGCCACGATTTTAAGAGGCAGCATGTGCCTAGCCAGTTTGCTATCCAAATATTTGCTTCTCCATTTCCAATGAGAAACTGTGAGTTAAGTTTAAAGAAATAATCTACAGCTCTATATCTATCCCATGTCTCAGAAGTTCTATAGCTAGGTGGTAAAGACCACATAAACTTAGACCATGGGGAAGTTCCATGTTGCATCTTCCACCATATTTTAGTTGAGAATGAATGTACTGAAGTAGTTAAGTCCCTAATACCTAATACATTTTCCTAAGTTGGATAGCACATTCTCTGCCATGAGATCCAATGTCTCCTATTTCCTTCATCTTTTTCTCCCCAAAAAAAGTTGCTCATTAAGCTCTCTATTTTATCAATTGTGTGAGCTGTGGGGGCAGTGACTGCCCATGAGTGTTAAGGTATGGCACTGAGAACATGTTTGATTAATATTAATTTTCCCCCTTCAGACAGCTAGTTATTCTTCCAATTCTCCAACTTGTTTGCTACCCTATCAATTAGGCCATTGAAGTACCTGTTTAACTTTCTACCCTTAAAATTTTGGACTCCTAAATATGACAAAGGGACTTCTCCCTGCTTCATACCTGTTATCTTAAGGATCGCATCCTTCTTCCTAGCAGACAACTTTCCTGAATAAAATGAGCTTTTACGGAAATTAACCTTTTAACCTGTTGCTCTATGGTAGATGTCAATAAATTTCATTAAATTTCTAAGTGTTTTAGCAGTTCCTGAGATGAAAATCACAGTATCATCCGCAAATGAAAGCTGGGAAATGGTGTTAGTGTTAAGGGGAGTCTTAAAATGTGTTAGGTTCCCCACCTCAAACTGTATTCTCAAGTTTAGAGTTAGTAACTCAGTAAGAATGTTAAACAAGAAGGGAGACCGTGGATCCCCCTGTTTTAGTCCTCTAGAATGTTTTAAAAAACCTGTGGAATTCCATTTATCAATACTGAGAACCAAGTTGCATTTAGATTATTCATGATAATCTTAATAAAGCTTCCATGAAATCCTAATTTTAACATTAATGAGTTTAAAGCTGCCCAAGAAACCCTGTCAAATGCTTTCATCATATCCAGTTTCACTATTACATTAAGAGATTCATTTTTCCTATGAAGAAGTCTGGTGGCCTCCTTCATCAACATGATATTATCAGTTATATCCCTACCTGTGATGAAGGCTGACTGCTCTTCAGAAATGAGTTGTCCCATTAATGGTTTTAACCTCTTTGCTACAACCTTTGCCATAATTTTGTTTGTGAAATTTGATAGACTAATGGGCCTAAAATCTAAAGAGGTAGCTGGTGTTTGAGTTTTTGGGATCAAGGCTATGAAAGAGTTGGCTACAGCTCTAGGAATTGGTACCCCTATCTGGTATTCCCTAACAGCTTGTAGTAAATCTGTCTTTCTATAGAATAGTCCAGTGAATCCATCTGTTCCTGGTGCAGCAGTAGGGTCCAGATTGAAAAGAACATTCCTAATCTCTTCAAGAGTTACACACCTAAGCAATTCCTGGTTCTGAGATGAAGTTATGACTGGTTTAATTTCCTTGAGAAGGAAGGATAGGTTTGTACCTACTGAGTCTGTGTTTTCATCAGTCATCAAGTCTCTAAAAAAGTTAACTGATAACTCTCCTATTTCTTTTTTACCCTTAATCCATGTGTTACTAGAGTAATTTATTTTTAAGATTTCCAACCTTGATTTATTTTCATTTATGGCTCTGTAAAGTAGTCTATATTAAGGTCTCCATCTCTGAGCCACTTTTATTTGTTCTCTGTTTTAAGAAGAGGTTTTCCTCCTATATTGATCTAGGCAAAGTATCCCTACCCTTATTTAGTTCCATTATGTCATTAACTAAATGTGATATATCATACTTTTCCTCTAGGGAAGCTACTAGAGACTCAGAATTCTTAATATTGTCTCTAATGTTAGCAAAAACATTTTTGTTCCAGAGTTTTACTACCTCCTTAAGTCTCTTCAATTTTAAAGCCAACCTTAGCTATCCTTGTGCTTCTATTGGTTGAATCCAACTATCCTCAATTAGTTTCAAAAAGTCTTTTCTATTAAACCACATTTTCTGAAACCTAAATGGTCTAGGATATGTTGTAATATCATTCCTGATTTGAAGATAGAGAGGTGCATGGTCTGAAGTTGTCCTATTTAGGACTTGAACAGAGGATTGATCAAAATTATCAATAAAGATTTGATTAACTAATACCCTATCTAACCTCTTTGAAGTTGGTCTAACAGCTCTATGATTACTCCATGTATAAGGATTTCCTGAGGTGTTAAGTTCACTCAAATTAAGGTCATTAATGAAATTATGAAAGTCCCTTATTGTGTTCATTTCAGGAAAACTAGACCCTGAGTATTCAGATAAGTTCCTAATAGCATTAAAGTCTCCTCCTAGAATTGTGGGTTAACTTTATTTGTTCATACAATTTTAACTTATCAGCTGTAGTTTGGGGGGAATAGATCACATAAACATCAAAACAGTTGCCATTCTGTTTATCAGTAATAGTCAGCATAACAAAGTAGTCGTGCTCCTTAACCAGATTTACTAAGACCCTATGAGAGAAAAATATCCATATTTTTTATGATTTGTATTTAAGCAATATCTATGGCACAATTTTCTCTGATAACCAAATCTAGTTTCAAGTCTACCTTTAGGGTCAATAATGACTAACATATCAATTTTGTATTTTGCAGAAAGTCTTTTCAGCCTTGTCTCAGAAGTTCCTATTCCTCTCACGTTCGAAAACATTAAATTAAGTTGACTATTTACCATATTAAACATTTTTTGTTTTTTCTGGCTAACCTGGAACTTCTCTTGGGTAGGGTTGTGAATTCCCTCACCTCTTCCTCGTAATCCTTTGCAGCAGTTGAGATCACCTCCTCCTCCTGACCCATGTTTTGTGCTTCCTCTAAATAGTCAGTTGAAGGTTTTGGTTGGTCAGTTTGAGTCTGAATTGGGAGGACCTGCAAAGAAGGATGTTGATTATTAGTAAATGGGCTGGAAACATTCCAAGTCAAATGAGATAGGTTGAGGTTTAGAGCATCTGGTGTGTCACTGAGTCCTGAGCCTAGAGTGTCATCAGTGAAGACTGCGGGTGTAGTCTTCCTATGGGGAGAAGAGGGTGTTGTTCTGTAACCCTTTGATTCTTCCTTGCGGTCCATGTCCTCCATATCATCTGAGCCATCATGATTACCTTCTGACTGTGCTGAAGTAGTTTCCATGCCTTCAAAGTTTTGCCATTTGTGCTGCATCATAAGAAGATCCGCAGCTCCTTCACCATTTATGGCTTCATTATCATCTTGTTGTAGAATTTGAAACCTTTTGAACACATAAGTAGGGAAAGGGGAGGACTGGGGCATAATGTCCTCTGTCTCTTTATCTACATCCCCTGGAGCTGCCTTATTACTTTCAGATGATACAGTTATGTGAATCTGTGGATTCCTTTGATTTGCAGAGCCAGATAGTGTATCAAATTGTTAAGAAGTATGGACTTGATCATTTCTCAAGGTACCAGTGGTGGACTGTGCCTCTTTTCTTATTGGATTCATGGTCTCATTATTAAGTAACAGATGGGCACTATTTTCATTAGAATGACTCGTATCTTTAACCTCTATCCATTTTTGTTGTGGAACAGGTTTGTCCTTCAGATCTTGCTTAACCACAGGGAGTCTAGCATTTCCTTTTCTAGTATTATTAACCATTTTAGGACCTGAGTTTATCCCTTTGATCCAATAGCTTACAGGATTCCTCTACATGACCAAGCTTATGGCAATTTCTACAATAAGCAGGGAAATCCTCATAGACTATATAGTAGGATTTGTTATGTCCTACTGAACCTAGTCTAATTTTTTAGGGCTTTGGTTTGCAGACATCCATTTCAACACAGAGTCTTATTGTGGAGGGCCTGGTGAGGTTTTTAGTGGGAGTATCACAGAACAACAATTCACCCAAGGCTTTTCCAATATGGTTAAGAACAAAAGGGTGGAAGAAGTGTACCGACGGGAATTCAACCGTGAGCTAGACCGCAGCCAGAGAGGATTCTTCATCATAGTCGAACTGCTTTGTCCATTTAAGAACTCTCGTGATGTGTCCCAGAGACCAGGTCCTTTTCAGCCAGCATCGGTGATAATCCTCGTCCAAATCAAACGTAATTCGTACATGTCGTCCATCCATTGCAGCGATTTGTGCCTCTCATTGAACCCTATTGTTCGGAATTGTTGGCGGATGAAGTCCATCATGGGTCTGCCTCGATTGAATTTTTCGATTAGGGCTTTGGCATATGGCAAAGCTAGCATATCAATTTCCTTCTCTGGGTAGAGAACTGCCACCTCTCCCTTATAGTTGTAATGCTGATGAAGGTCTATGGAGTCAATGGTTGCATTAGGGTCTCGTCGAATGAAGGCTTTGTGTTTGTCCATGGTAGAGCAGCCATGGCGCGCATTGTTCCGGCTGTGAGATCGTTATACAGTAAATATGGTCGTTACAGAAGAAAAAAAAAAAGGAATTCAGTTTTAGAGAGAGAAAAGTCAGTATCGTCAAAAAAAAGTCAATCTTTAACTTAAACATTTACACATAACTTGAAGTTTCAACAACACGAGACAGGATCATGCATCACAAGTTTTGATTGAACTTGCACGTGTTGCTTATAACAATCAAAGTCATCACTACAACAGCAAGAATCATTGAC